>MDKI01276942.1:0-22615 GCA_005239505.1 Nicotiana paniculata | reverse complement strand
GACGGGTTTTAAGTGTTTCCAAGTTGGAATAGAAGTCTTTTACACATTTAGGGTTCATCCTAACATATAAATAGACCCAAAACATCACATTGAGGGGACTTTTGGACGGAGGAACACACCACGTTGAAAGAGGATTCTACTTAGTTTTTCTTCTCTTCTCTTCTTTTAGTTTATAGTTTATTAGTCTAGAGTTTTGGGTGCTACATGACGTTGTAGTTGAAGCTTGAATTATTCTTATTGTTTTATCTTAAATGGTTTGTTTATTCAATCTTGTGCTTAATTATTCAATTGCTTGATCACCACTTGAATACTATCTACGAATCTAGGGTTGAACCCGGGAGAGGGAATTCTTGATTGCATATAGGATTGGGTAGAGCAAGATCTTAACCCTTCAGGGGAGCGGATCTGCGATTGGGATAGGAATATACCTAATCGCCTTTCTTGGTTATTATACGGGAATTATTAATGCATTCTTGTTAATCCTGATTCCATAGGAATATAGGCATTAGGGTAGCTTGAATAGGCGAGTTGTACTTCGGGAGAAGGCTACGAGCAATATTAACCTCGTCAATCAATAAACCGGATTAGAAGATTTAGGTCGAAAACTCAACGTGATTGTTTGCCAACCCATAACTCTAGAATATCAAATTACATTGAATTAGTCTTTAAGTTAGTTGTCTCTTTAATCTCTTAATTTACTATTTTAGATTAATTTTAGTAAAATATTTGTTTGAGTTTAGTTTAGTTGATAGTTAATCACAAGTCCCTGTGGGTACGATATCTGGACGTAAAATCCTATATTACTTGTCAACCACGTACACTTGCGTGTGCATTGGGAAATCAACCAACACCGCTTCTGTGGCAGAGAAGCTTAGACTCGAGAGGTACAAGAAGTACCACCCACCTATTTTCAGCGGACTAGCTTCAGATGACGCTCTAGGGTTTCTGGAGGAGTGTCATCATATTCTCCGCACTATCGGCACTGTGGAGACCAGTGGGGTTTGTTTCACCACTTTCCAGCTGAGGGAGCGACATATCAGTGGTGGCGGACCTATGAGTTGAGTAGTCTGGACAAGGCAGCCTCACTCACTTCGACTCAGTTTTCAGAGATGTTTTTGCTAGGGTATGTCCCTCAGAGCCTCATGGATACTTGGCGCGCGGAGTTCGAGCAGTTGTGGTAGGGTACTATGACTGTGTCAGAGTATGCAGTCTATTTCAGTGAGTTAGCTCGACATGCACCAGTTTTGGTTGCCACCGTCAGAGAGCGGGTTCGCCGCTTCATTGAGGGACTTCACCCTAGTATTCGGACCAGTATGGACAGAGAGTTGGAGATGGATATCACTTATCAGCAGGCAGTGAGTATTTCCAGGAGAGTAGAGGGCATGTTCGTCCGGGACCGAGAGGAGAGAGAGGCCAAGAGGTCTCGAGAGACTAGCCATTTTTTAGGAGCTTGTGCACCAGCAGCACATTAGGGTAGGGGATTTGTGGGTCGCCCTGTTCATTCAGTCTTTCCAGTAGCCAGTGGTATTCAAGCTCCTCCTAGACCTTGGGAGTTTATTATGCTACGCTAGTATCCAGTGTGCCTCCAGTTCGAGGTGCTATTACCAGCCAGCCCAACATGCCAGCTCATATCGGTCTCAGCCACAACGTCATTCGAGGGGTTGTTTTGAGTGTGGTGACACTCGTCACGTGATTAGAGATTGACCCAGGGCTAGGAGGGGTGCACCTCCATAGTCTTATCAGCCTTCACGTGCTCCGTCGGGTCCTCCGGATGTTCTTCCAGCCCTAGCTGCCACTCCACCTCCTCAGTCAGCTCGAGGTGGAGGTCAGGGAGGTAAAGTTCGCCCTAGAGGGGGAGGCCAGGCCAGATACTATGTCTTTCTAGCTTGTTACGACGTTGTTGCTTCAGACTCAGTCATAGGATACATCAGTATTATTTGACCCAAGCTCTACGTATTCATATGTGTCCTCTTCTTGTCATGTCATTTGGGCTGACCAATGACCCAGCAGCTTTTATGCATTTGATGCACAGTGTGTTCCGGTCTTACCTTGATTCCTTCGTCATTGTGTTTATTGACGACACTCTGGTGTATTCCCGATCACGGGAAGATCATGAGCAGCACTTGAGTACCGTGCTTCAGACTTTGAGGGAAAAGAGATTGTATGTGAAATTCTCTAAGTGTGAGTTATGGCTTTATTCAGTGGCATTCTTGGGCCACATAGTGTCTTGTGATGGGATCAAGGTAGATCCGAAGAAGGTGGAGGAATTGTGGAGTTGGCCTAGACCGTTATCAGCTATAGAGATCCGCAGTTTCCTTGGTTTGGCCGGGTACTACCGTCACTTTGTAGAGGGTTTTTCATCTATTGCAGCACATATGACCAAGCTCATCGAGAAGGGTGCTCCGTTCAGGTAGACAAAGGAGTGTGAGGAGATCTTTCATAATATCAAGACAACTTTGACTTCGGCTCCAGTATTACTGTTGCATGCAGGTTCAGGGTCCTATACTATATATTGTTATGCCTCGAGGATAGGACTTGGAGCAGTATTGATGCAAGACGGTAGGGTGATTGCCTACGCATCCAGGAAGTTGAAGGTTCATGAGAAGAATTATCTGGTCCATGACCTCGATTTAGCAACTATTGTTCACGCCGTCAAGATCTGGCGTCATTATTTGTACGGTGTTGCATGTGAGATTTTTACGGATCACCAGAGTTTGCAGCACTTGTTCAGGCAGAAGGACCTCAATTTTCTCCAGGGAATATGGTTAGATTTACTAAAGGAGCATGACATAACTATATTATACCACCTGGGGAAGGCCAATGTGGTGGCTGACGCCTTGAGTCGCCGGGCGGAGAGTATGCGGAGTTTGGCATATCTTCCGGCAGTTGAGAGGCCCTTAGCCTTGGATGTTCAGTCCTTAGCCAGTCAGTTCGTGAGATTGAATCTTTCATGGCCTTGCCGGGTTTTAGCTTGTGTGGTGGCTCGGTCTTCTCTTTATGACCGCATTCGAGAGCGCCAGTATGATGATCCCCACCTTCTGATTCTTCAGGACAGGGTTCGATGAGGGGACGCCAGGGATGTGACTATAGGAGATGACGGTGTGATGAGGATGCAGGGTCGGATCTGTTTTCCCAATGTGGATGGGCTTCGGGAGTTGATTCTTGAGGAGGCCCACAACTCGCGGTATTCCATACATCCGGATACCGCGAAGATGTACCAAGATCTGAGACAGTACTATTGGTGGAGAAGGATGAAAAAGGATGAAGTGGATTTTGTGGCCAAGTGTCTCAACTGTCAGCAAGTCAAATATGAGCACTAGAGGCCATGAGGGTTACCTCACCAGATTGAGCTTCCAGAGTGGAAGTGGAGCGGATCACCATGGACTTTGTGGTTGTACTTCATCGGACTTTGAAAAAGTTCGATGCTATTTGGGTGATTGTGGATCAGCTGACCAAGTCAGCCCATTCCACTCCAGTGTTGACTACATACTCCTCCGAGAGGTTGGCAGAGATTTATATCAGGGAGATTGTTCGCCTCCATGGTATTCCAGTATCTATCATTTCAGATAGAGGTATACAGTCACTTCACGGTTCTGGAGATCCGTTCAGCAGGAGCTAGCCACCAGGGTAGAGTTTAGTACAACCTTTCACCCTCAGACGGACAAGCAGTCTAAGCGCACAATTCAGATTATTGAGAAAATGCTCTGTGCTTGTGTGATGGATGTTGGAGGGTCATGGGACCGATACTTTCCACTTGAAGATTTTGCTTATACTAACAGCTACCAGTCCAACATTCAGATGGCGCCGTATGAGGTTCGGGAAGAAGGGTAAGTTGAGTCCGAGATTCATTGGTCCTTTTGAGGTATTGCGGCGGGTTGGGGAGGTTCTTATGAGCTAGACTTGCCTACCAACCTAGCAAGAGTTCATCCGGTATTCTACGTCTCTATGCTTCAAAAGTATCACGGTGACCCGACTCGTGTTTTGGATTTCAGTTCAGTCCAGTTGGACAAGGATTTATCATATGTTGAGGAGCCAGTCGCCATATTGGATAGACAGGCCAGAAAGCACAGGTCGAAGAATATTGCATCAGTAAAGGTTCAGTGTAGGGGTCAGCCGGTCGAGGAGGCGACTTGGGAGACTGAGCAGGATATGCGCAATCAGTACCCCTAACTTTTCACACCTTCAGGTATGTCTCTATACTCGTTCAAGGACGAACGATTTTCTTCAGAGGGGCAGAATGAAATCACGCGGTTGGTCGTTTTGAGTGTTAGTGCCCCTATCCCCTAATAACTATTTTCCCCACGTTTATATCTGCTTATGGGACTTGTAGGAATGATTATTTGTGAATTTCAACGAGTTTTTGGACACATAGTCCCTATATGTGAGTTTAAGCTTTAGAAATCGGACCGTAGTGGGAACTATGTGGAAATGGATCCGGAATGGAATTCCGTCAACTCCATTAGCTCCGTTGGGTAATTTTAGGGTTAGGAGCGTGTACGGATTGTGTTTTCAAGGCCTGTAGTAGATTTAGGCTTGAATTGGTGAAAGTCAAAATTTTGGCGATTTTGACGATTTTGGCCGATAGGTGAAATTTTGGTATCGGGCTCGGAATTGAATTTCGGGAGTGTCTTAGGTACCTAGTATCATTTATGACCTTTGTGTAAAATTTGAAGTCCTTCGGACTAGTTTTGATCTATTTCGACATCGGTTGTGGATTTTGGAAATTTCATAATTTCTTAGGCTTGAATCCATGCATAATTGGCGATTTTGATGTTATGTGATGTTTTTTGAAGGCTCGAATAAGTTTGGATAAGGTATTAGGACTGGTTGTTAAGTTTATTTGAGGTCTCGGGGGCCTCGGGGATGTTTCAAATACTCAACGGGATGATTTTGGACTTATAAAACTAGCTGAAGCATTGTGCGGTGGAGGGTGTCGCAGGTGCGGTTTTGGTCAGGGGCAGTCAGGCTCGCAGGTGCAGGAAGGGTTCCGCAAGTGCGGAGGCGCAGATGCGACCCCAGTGCATTTAGTGAGTTTTCGCACCTACGATGTATTTTCCGCAGGTTCGGGACCACAGGTGTGGTCCAATGAGTCGCAGGTGCGGAATTGCTGGGATGTTCATATAAAATCCGAGGGTTTGAAATTCATATTTTCTAAAATGATTTGGATCTCGGGATTTGATGATTTTGAGTGGGTTTTGAGGAGAAGATTCACAGCTAATGATTCCTAACCTTATCTCACTGATATATCATTAATAGATTGCAATTGCTTCAATCTAATAAATGAATTTGGGTGAAATATCATGAAAATGGGAGGAAGGTACCCCAAATAGAAATATGAGAATTTAATGAGACTTTAACGTCTGTTTTGGATGATTCTTGTTCGAGTGAGTTCGTGAGTGAATTGGTGCTCTAAATTTTTAACTTTCACTCGATTCCGAGACGTGGGACCGGGGGTTGTTTTTGGAAATTTTTCTAATTTCGCGTATTAGCCTTGAACTAATTAGCTAGATCGATTTCTTACAATGATATTTACATTATGCAATTCAATTGAATAGATTTGGGCTATTCGGAGTCAGGCACTCATGGCAAGAGTGTGGTTTTGAGTTGAGTAGGGCAGTCGAGGTAAGTGGCTTGCCTAACTCTGTGTTGGGGACTTCCCCTTAGGTTGTTTTGATACTATTCGTTGTATAGGTGTCGTGTATGTGAGGTGATGAGTACGTGCACGGGCCACTGTTGCTAAAGTTCCACTTTTTCTTCCATGCCATAAATCATTTCACTCTTACTTCACCGTTTAATGTGCTAATTGTGTAGTTTAGATTAGGAAGGAGCATGTCTACCTATTTTACCTTAATTCCCTAATTGATACTATGTGCACCATGATTAGTTAGCCCTATCATTGTCTTACCTGTGACTTTTCTCCTGAATTATTTTAAATAAACCTTATCCGACATTCATTTGCGTTTCATATTTAAATTGGGACTACAGACGTATTCCGGGAGCTTTCTCCCTGTATTGCATATTTAAATTGGGACTATGGATGTATTTCGGGAGATTTCCCCTGTATTGCATATTTAATTGGGACTACGGACATATTCTAGGAGCTTTCCCCCTGTATTGAATATTTAAATTGGGACTACGGACGTATTCCAGGAGCTTTCCCCATGTGTTGCATATTTAAATTTGGAATACGGACGTATTCCGAGAGCTTTCCCCATGTATTGCATATTTAAATTGGTACTACGGACGTATTCCGAGAGCTTTCCCCCCTGTACTGCATCTTTACATTTGGAACTACGGGACATATCCCAAAAGATTCCACTGTATGATACGTTGTGCTGAGCCAAGGGATCCCTGTTGCTGTTTTATTTTCGGATTATTCATTTTTACTTCTTACCTTAGAATTTATATTCGTCTATACTATTTTAAATTGTTTTACATATATAATAAAATCCAGTAGATCCTTAACCTGACCTCGTCACTACTTGACTGGGGTTAGGCTTGGCACTTACTGGGTACCGATTGTGGTGTACTCATGTCCTTCCCTGCACATGTTTTTTGTGTGCAGATCCAGGTACGAGCTATCAGCCTCGTGGTTAGTCGATGCTACTGATTCTAGGAGACTGCAAGGTATTTCTATCGCGTCCGCAGAACCCTCCGAGTCTCCTTCTATTCTATCTTGTAAAGACGTTCTTATGTACTTTTCCAGTTTTTGTTAGAGCTACAATAGTGTTAGAAGCTTGTGACTGTCTGTGATATTCTGGGTTTTTGGAAGTTATGTTTTGTATGAGCCGAGCGACCAGTACGTTACTTATGTCATTGCCCTTATCCCCTTTCTTAATTGCATTTTATTTTGATTTTTTTCCCCCGTCATAGTAGGCTTACCTATTCGTAGAGACTATATGTCGTCACGACACCTTCGGAGGGTGAATCGGGTCATGAAACCTGTCTATAGGATTCCAAAGTAATAAAGTTTGTGTGCTTTTGTTGTCTATGTGCGGAGGTCAATATGAGTTATACTTGTTCCTTATCTGAAAGTCCGATCTGTTATTGTTTGTCGCCTAGATTTCACATTTTTAATATAGGTTGGCCTAGAACTATCCCAAATAGAGGTCCTAATGCCTCCAGGGCCATAGGTAAGGGACGGGTAGTGCACGCCTAAGGAACGAGCTAGAAACTGCTAGAACACTAAAGTAACAACTTACAGATATAAAATGGGTATTAAGGTGATGATAGCACATGCGTTAATACTATCAGTGACACCCCAACTCGAGGGAGTCACAAAGTATCCTATGGAATAATCCTATAGGCTAAAAAACTTAGGACCCCACATACTCCTTTTTAGAAAAAACTGGATATTGCATCTGGTCGAATTGTTTTCTTCTCCTTTTTAGACTAGTTCGCTTAATTTAAGTTCGGCCGGGACCCACTGTTGTGGACCTGGAGTGGTGCCTAACACCTTCCCCTCAAGGTAATTTGAGCTCTTACCTGATCTCTGGTGATGTAAACTGGTTCTATCAGTTAATTGCTCTAGCTGCCCTAACGCACCTTAATTTGTTAGGTGGCGTGTAACGACTCGATCTGTCATTTTGCATTCTAGAACCCAGTGCCCCTAAATAAGACTTCCCGTAGTTGCTTTTACTGATTTATGACTTGCAGGGACAGGTGGTTCGAGGTTTTGAGGAGTTACGAGTGGTATAGGAACGCTTTGTTCCTTAAGGTTGGCCTATAAGTCAAAGTTTGACTTTGGTCAACATTTTTAGTAAATAAACCTCGAAATCAAGATTTGAAGGTTCTGGTAGGTTCACATGATGATTTCGGACTTGGGCGTGTGTTCGGAATGGGTTTTGGAGACCGGGGGTGTTTCGGCGCCTAATAGTGAAGTAAGGTTTCCTTAAGTTCAAACTTGAGGTTTGGAACGTGTTTTTGTGTTATCGAGATCCAAACGGAATTCCGAGACCGAGATAGTTCTGTTATGTCATTTATAACTTTCTCGCAAAATTTGGTGTCATTCCGAGTAGTATAGGTAGGTTCAGCGTATTAAAATCGAATTCAAGAACTTAAAGTTCTTAAGTTTGATCCAATAGGTTTTGGGGTATGATTTTTAGATTTAGCGTTGTTTCGGACGTTTCGAAGGCTCGAGCGAGTCCGTATTATGATTTAGGATTTGTTGGTATACTTGGACAGGGTCTCGGGTGGGCCCAGATGCTATTCGGGCATCGAGCGAGGCAAAAACCAGCCTTAAATGACTGTTGGTGCACCTGATCTGTTGCGACCGCACCTGCGGAGGGCAAGTCGCAGGTGCGAGACCGCTTCTGTGGTCCCAGCCTCGCAGGTGCGGATCCTAAGGGAGCTTCCCATTTCTACATATGCAGACTCCTTTTCGCAGAACCGGAGCCACAGGTGCGAAGCCACGCCCCTTTCCCCTTCTCTGTAGGTGCGGTCCTCGAGCCGCAGGCAGGAAAAGCCTGTAGGCAGTGAGCTTCGTTTTACATACGGGACATAACCATTTTTGAACATTTTTGTTCATCTTTGGGCGATTATTAGAGCATGCAAGGAAGGTATTCGACCTAGCTAATGTAAGGTAAGTAATTCCTACTGTAAATTAAGCTTAATACTTGAATTCTTAGGTAGATTAACACATGAAATTAGTGGAAATCATGGGTTTAGAGTAAAACCTAGGTTTTTGACAAAAAACAAGGGAAATTACCAAGGAATTAGTTATAAAATCATACGAAAATTATATAATATTGATCCTTAGGCTATGGGTAAGTATTTCCTCCAAAAATTTCCGGAATCCGAGCATGTGCCCGGGGGTGAATTTTAGGATTTTCCATTTTGGGTTGAAAGGACCATTTAAGTAGGAGAATTAGTGACTTTTGAGCATATATTGACTTGTTAACGTGATGTTTGGCTAGCTTCGAGTTCTTGGGCGACAATTTTGGAGTTTCGGGCGCGTTCTTGACTCGGAAAGTAGGCTTCACCTGAGGTAAGTCTTCTTTCTAACCTTGTAAGAGGGAATTGTCCCCATAGGTGAATATAAATAATTGCATGTCATTATTTGTGGGGTAGGGGGGATACGCACGCGCGAAATGACGAAAGTCCGTGCATAGCTACTATTATGTTATGTCGGGGGTTTAGGATTCACAAGCATGCTCTATGTGCCCTAACTATTATCTTAAATGTTAAATTAGGTTTCCTAATATCCTTGAATTGTTAACTGAGCATCTAGGAGGTTACGTTCTGAAATTTATATTATTGAAACCTTCTCTGTAGGTATGTTCTTTACTAAATTTCTTGATTTCCTGTTAATTATGTGTATATATACGGGAACCCGTATCGCATGTATGATTCGCGAGCGGGCAACCCTACTATTATGTCAACCGTGTCGCATGTTCGATTCATGAGCGGTGCAATAGATGCATCTATGGTTCGAGCCCTTCGACCCTTCAGCAGTGCACATTTATTTTCGCATTGTGTCAGCCGTATGTTCGTAGTATGTTATGTGTTTGTTAGATGTTGGGTGTTCAGTGACTACGTATCTGTTAAATACCATGAACAAATGAAAATTAGGTAATTTATATGCTAGAGAACTTGGCACATAAAGGTAATTGCAAAGGATATTTGATGTTCTTGTCTTCATTATTATTCATGATTGTCACCCTGCTTAGCCTTACTTTTAAAACATATTATTTTGACCCTAGTAAGTGTCACGTCGACCTCTCGTCACTACTTTTTCGGGATTAGGCAGGATACTTACTGGTTACATATTGTTTATGTACTCATGCTACGCTCTGTACTTAATTGTACAGGTTCCGAGGCAGGTGCATCTGGGTACCAGTCCGGAGCTCGTTCCTGATTTATACCTGGTCGAGGCTTCACGGTGAGTTGCTTCTCTTGGCGACTCCCAGCAGCGCTTTGGAGCTTTTCTTTTGCTAATTCTGTCTATATTTTCCTCCGACACTAGGACAGACTTTTATTACTTTCGGTATTACTCTACTAGATGCCTGTAGACTTGTGACACTAGTTCCTGGCGCCTACGTTAGTAGACATTATTTTTGGGATGTAATTTTAATTATGATTTTATGATGATTTATTTTTTCTTAAAGTTTCCTAAGTTATTCGTTCTATCAATTATCTAAACGTAAGCCGAGTAGTGTTGGAAAATATTCTGATAAGATAAACGGAACTCAGTAGTAGTTAAATTTTTGGCTTGCTCGATAATGGTATTGGGCGCCATCGCGACTTTAATGACCTGGTCGGTCTTTTTAAGAATTAGTGCCCCTATCCCCTATTTAACATTTCTCCCATGTCTATTTATGTTATTGGAACTTATCGGAGCGTTGAGTGATGAAATCCAGGGTGATTTTCCATAAATGTGGAATTTCGCTTTAGAAATCTGGCCGTAGCTAGAGTTGTGTGAAGACGGATCTGGAATGGAATTCAGTGGACTTCGTTAGCTCCGTTGGGTGATTTCGGGGTAAGGAGCGCGCTTGGAATGTGTTTTTGAGGTGGGTTGTGGATTTAGGCTTGAATTGGCAAAAGTTAGAATTTCGGCGATTTCAGCCGATAGGTGAGATTTTGATATTGGACTCAGAATGGAATTCCGAAAGCGATAGTAGGTCCGTAATGTCGTTTATGACTTGTGTGCAAAATTTGAAGACATTCGGATGAGGTTAGACGTGTTTCGGCGTCGGATGTGAATTCTAAATATTTCCTAAGTTCTTAGGCTTAAATCTATGCATAATTGATGATTTTGATGTTATGAAATGTGTTTTTAAGGCTCGACAAGTTTGAACAAGGTGCTAGGGTCAGTTGGTAGGTTTGTCGAGGTCCCGGGGGCCTCGGGCTGGTTCTGGTGTCTCGCACCTGCGATGGTATTTTTGCAGGTGCGCAGGGGAAGCCACAAGTGCGACCCAGGCCATTATAGGAATTTCCGCACCTGCGATGGTATTTCCGCAGGTGCCAAAAGGGTGCCGCAGGTGCGACTCAAGGCCACTTAATGAACTTCCACACATGCGATTAGGTTTCTGCAGGTGCGGCACCGCAGGTGCGATCCCTGTGTCGCAAGTGCGAAATGTCTGGGCATTTTATTTCAAAAATCCGAGGGTTTGAATTTCATAATTCCAAAATCGATTGTGAGCTCGGACCTTGGCGATTTTCAATGAAATTTGAAGAGGAGGATCATAGGTAACATTTTCTAACCTTAATACCTTTATATATCATTAATCCCTATCATTTTCCTCAGTCTAATCAAGGAAATTGGATGAAAACCCATGGAAATGGGATGAAACCTTCCTAAGTAGAAATCTGAGGATTTAGGGAGATTAGACGTTGGATTTTGTTGATTCTTGTTCGAGTGGGTTCATGAGCGAATGGGTGTTCAGAAAATATAAATTTTACCCCATTCCGAGATGTGGGCCCGGGGGACGTTTTGGGCGAATTTCCTTATTTCGCGTATTAGCTTATAGATAATTAGCTATTTTGGTCCCTTGAAACGATATTTACACCATACAATCGATTTGAATAGATTTGGGTCACCCGGAGTCAGATACTCGTGGCAAGAGCTTGGTATTGAGTTTATTAGCACAGTCCAGGTAAGTGGGTTGCTTAATTGTGTGTTGGAGACTTTCCCTTAGGCATTTTATACTGATTTTGTTACATGGACGCCGTGTACATGAGGTGACGAGTGCGTACACGGGTCATTGTTGCTAAAATCATATTTTTACTCCCATGAAAACACTCATTTTCATTCATATATTGTTCTTTCCTATCTTAATTGAGTAGATAGCCTAAGAGTAAGCATGCCTACCTGTTCTGACTTGATTTCCTCTTATTTTGCTACTAGTCACATCATGCTTAGGTAGTTTTACTCTATTCTTACATGTTGTTTTAATGGACTGTTTAATTAAGCCACAATTGACATACTTCTTCTTTGCATATTTAAATTGGGTCTACGGACCGAGATCCCAGAGCTTTTCTCATGTACTGCATTTCATATTTAAATTGGGACTATAGATCGAGATCTGAGAGCCTTCCCCTTGTACTGCATTTCATATTTAAATTGGGACTACGGACCGAGATCCGGGAGCTTCCCCTCTGTACTGAAATGCATATTTAGATTGGGACTACGGACAGAGATCCAGGAGCTTTCCCCCTGTACTGCATAACATATTTAAATTGGGACTATGGAATGAGATCCAGGAGCTTTCTCCGTGTACTGCATTGCACATTTACTGTTGAGATATATGATGTGCTGAGCTGAGGGCTCTCTTTATGTTATTAAATCTTTCCGTTTTCGTTAATACTGTTTATCATTTCTTATCTATTTTTCATTGTTTTAAATTGTATATTGAGATGTTTTACAAACTCAGTAGAGCCTCAACCTGACCTCATCACTACTTGACTAGAGTTAGGCTTGGCACTTACGGAGTACCAAATGTGGAGTACTCTCGCCAATTCCTGTGCATGTTTTCCCCATGTGTAGATCCAGGTACCAGCATCCAGTATCGTGGCTAGGAATCATCCTCCTAGCAGCCAGGAGACCGCGAGGTAATTCTGCCGCGTCCGCAGAATCCCACGAGTCCCCTTCTACTCTAGCGTAGGCATAGAAGACTTGTATATTTCTCCACTGTTTCATTGTATATAGCTACATTTAGTATAGAGCTTGTGACTATGGTGATATTCCGGGTTTTCGGAAGTAAAAATGTAATATGCTGAGCAGCTATGTTATATCTACTTGAGATCTTTTCTGTCTTTATTTTATTGATTCTGTCATTTCTGTAAAATTTAGGATTACCTAGTCATGGAAACTAGGTGCCATCACGATACCTTTCGGATGGTAAATTGGGTCGTGACAAGTTGGTATTAGAGCGTCTAGTTTCATAGGAGTCACAAGTCACAAGCCGGTTTATTAGAGTCTCGCGGATCAGTGCGGAGACATCCGTATCTATCTTTAGAAGGCTATGTAACTGTTATGAACAATCAAATTCTTTGGAATTCCTTATCGTGCTAATTGCTGTCATCGAATTCTTAAACTCTATTCTATTCTTTCTTGTAGATGGTTCATACCCGTACCGGACGTACTGATGACCAGGCACCTGAGTACCCAGTCAGAGCCACCAGAGGTAGGGCCGGAGCAGAGGACAAGCACGCGGTGCAGCTCGAGCACCGGCTAGAGCAGAGGCAGAGAAGCCCCCAGCAACTATAGTTGGAGGGGTACAAGAGGTCCCTACTGTTACTCCAGACCTCTAGGAGACATTGGCCCAGTTCTTGAGTGTCTTCAGTAATCTGTCTCAGGCGGGTCTACTCCCGATATCTCCAGCTACATCCCAGGCCGGAGGAGGGACACAGACTCCCGCGTCCCGTACTCCCGAGCAGAGAGTTCATATTGGGCAGGTCCTAGAGTATTTTCCTATGCCCCCAGCAGCTCCAGCTCAGCATGAAGTTAGGATAGTTGTTCCTGAGGCAGAGCAGCTCCGACTTGAGAGGTACAAGAAGTACCTCCCACCTGAGTTGAGCGGACTAGCTTCGGATGATGCCCTGGGTTTTCTTGAGGGGTGTCATCGCATTCTCCGCACTATGGGTATTGTGGAGACGAGTGGGATTTCTTTCACTGCTTTCCAGCTAAGGGGAGCATCTTATCATTGGCGTGCAGAGTTTGAGAAGCTACCCTAGGGTTCCATGAGTGTGTCAGAGTATGCAGTCCGTTTCAGCGATTTGGCTCGCCATGCACTAGATTTAGTTGTCACTGTAAGAGAGAGGGTTCGGCGCTTTATTGAGGGACTCCACCCCAGTTGTAGACCAGCATGGACAGAGAGCTGGAGACCGATATTACTTACCAGCAGGCCACGAGTATTGCCTGGAGGATTGAGACTGTGTTATCCCGGGACAGGGAGAAGAGGGAGGCCAAGAGGTCTCGAGAGACTGGCAATTTTTCAGGAGCCCGTGTACCAGCAGCACGCTATGGTGGGGGTTTTGTGAGTCTCCATGTTCATTCATCTCTCCCAGAATCTAGCGGTATTACTGCTCTTCCTAGACCTCAGGAGCCTTATTACGCACCACCAGTATCTCAAGTGCCTCCTGCTCGAGGTGCTATCACCGGCCAGCCCTGCAGGCTAGTTCAGAGTCAGCAGCGGCCACCACGTCCTCCGAGGGGTTGCTTTGAGTGTGGAGACCCTCATCATATGATCAGAGATTGCACCCGAGTGAGGACGGGTGCACCACCTCAGACTTATCAGGGTGCACCCCCTCAGATTTATCAGGCTCCACGTCTTCCACCAGGTCCTCCAGTTATTATTCCAGCCCCAGCTGCTACACCACCACCTCAGGCAACTCGAGGTGGAGGTCGGGGAGGTCGAGGTCGCCCTATAGGGGGAGGCCAGGCTAGGTACTATGCTCTTCCGGCCCGGTCCGAGGCCATTGCTTCAGACTCAGTCTTTACAGGTATTGTTTCCATTTGTCATAGGGATGTATCGGTATTGTTTGACCCAGGATCTACATATTCATATGTGTCTTCCTATTTTTCTTCACATCTAGGGATAGCCCGGGACTCTTTGAGTTCCCCTATTTATGTTTCTACTCCAGTAGGAGATTCTCTTGTTGTGGACCGCGTATATCAGTCATGTTTTATTACTATCAGTAGTTTTGAGACCAGAGCTGATTAGCTACTACTCAGTATGGTAGATTTCAATGTGATATTGGGTATGGACTGGCTGTCTCCCTATTATGCTATTCTTGATTGTCACGCCAAGACCATGACACTGGCTATGTTAGGATGTCTGAGATTAGAGTGGAAAGGTTCCTTGGAGTATACTCCCCGCTGAGTCATTTATTTTCTTAAGGCTCAGTGGATGGTTGGAGAGGGGTGTGATGCATATTTGGCTTATGTGAGATATGTTAATACTGAGACCCCTACAGTTGAGTCAGTTCCAGTTGTCAGGGACTATTCTGAATAAGGTGACAGTGAAGAACAGGTACCCATTGCCTCGCATTGATGATCTATTTGACCAGTTACAGGGTGCTAGGGTGTTATCCAAGATTGATCTACGTTCTGGTTTTCATCAGTTGAAGATTTGGGGACTGGATATCCCGAAGACTACATTCAGAACCAGATATGGCCACTATGAGTTCCTTGTTATGTCATTTGGGCTGACTAACGCCCCAGGAGCCTTCATGCACCTGATGCACAGCATATTTCGTCCTCATCTTGATACTTTTGTCATTGTGTTCATTGATGACATTCTGGTATATTCTAGGTCCCAGGAGGACCATGAGCAGCACTTGAGGATCGTGCTTCAGACATTGAGGGAGAAGAAGTTGTATGCCAAGTTTTCTAAGTGTGAATTTTGTCTTGATTCTGTGGCATTCCTAGGCCACGTGGTGTCTTCGGATGGTATCAAGGTAGATCCGAAGAATGTGGAGGCGGTACAGAGTTGGCCCAGACTGTCCTCAGCCACTGAGATACGCAGTTTCCCGATTTGGCGAAGTATTATCGCCGTTTGGTGGAGGGATTTTCATCAATTTCAGCGCCTATGACCTGACTGACCCAAAATAATGCATCTTTTATATGGACTAAGGAGTGTGAGGAGATCTTTCAGAAGCTCAAGACAGCCCTGACTACAGCTCATGTGTTGGTTTTGCCTACCGGTTCTAGATCATATACAGTTTATTGTGATGCTTCGAGGATTGGCTTGGGAGAAGTGTTGATGCAGGGCGGTAGGGAGATTTCCTACGCGTCCAGACAATTGAAGGTCCATGAAAAAAACTACCATGTCCATGATCTCGAGTTGGCATTGATTGTTCACGCCCTGAAGATATGGCGTCATTATTTATATGGTGTTCCCCGTGAGATATTCACGGATCACCGGGATTTGCAGCACATATTCAGGCAGAAGGATCTAATTTGCGCCAGCGTAGGTGGTTGGAGTTTCTAAAGGACTATGACATCATCAGATTATACCACCCGGGGAAGGCCAATATGGTGGCCAACGCCTTGAGTCATCGGGCAGAGAGTTTGGGGAGTTTGGCATACCTTCATGCAGCTGAGAGGCCTCTAACCTTAGATGTTCAGTCCTTAGGGAGTCAGTTCGTGAGATCGGATCTTTTTTAGGCTTGTCGGGTATTAGCTTATGTGGTTGCTCGATCTTCCCTTCATGACCGTATCAGAGAGCGCCAATATGATGATCCCCACCTTTTGGTTCTTCAGGATAGAGTCCGACGGGGTGATGCCAGAGATGTGACTATAGGAGATGACGGGGTGATGAGGATGCAGGGCCGTATCTGTGTGCCCAACGTGGATGGGCTTCGAGAGTTGATTCCTTATGAGGCCCCATAGTTCGCGGTATTCCATCCATCCGGGTACCGCGAAGATGTACCAGGATTTGAGACAGCACTATTGTTGGCGAAGGATGAAGACGGATATAGCAGAGTTATTAGCCAAGTGTCTCAATTGTCAGCAAGTCAAAATGTGAGCATCAGAGACCGGGAGGGTTACTTTAGCAAATTGAGCTTCTAGAGTAGAAGTAGGAGCGGATCACCATATACTTTGTGGTTGGACTTCCTCGGACTTTGATGAAGCATGATGCTATTTGGGTGATTGTGGATTGGCTGACCAAATCAGCCCATTTCCTTCCATTACTGACTACATATTAATCAGAGAGGTTGGCTGAGATTTATATCAGAGAGATTGTTCGCCTCCACGGTATTCCAGTATCTATCATTTTAGAAAGAGGTACACAGTTCACTTCACGATTATGGAGAGTCGTTCAGCATGAGTTAGGCACCAGGGTAGAGTTGAGCACAGCTTTCACCCTCAGACGGACAGGCAGTCTGAGCGCACGATTCAGATTCTCGAGGATATGCTATGTGCCTATGTGATGGATTTTGGAGGGTGATGGGATCGATAATTTCCTCTTTCAGAGTTTGCTTACAACAACAGCTACCAGTCCAGCATTCAAATGGCGTCGTATGAGGTTTTGTATGGTAGGCGGTACAGGTCTCTCATGGGATGGTTTGAGCCGGGCGAGGCCCGATTGTTGGGTACAGACTTGGTTCAAGATGCCCTGGACAAGGTGAAGGTGATTCAGGAGAGCCTTCGCTCAGCTCAGTCCAGGTAGAAGAGCTATGACGATCAGAAGGTTCGTGACTTGGCATTTATGGTTGGTGATCGAGTTTTTCTTCGGGTATCGCCTATAAAGGGCGTCATGAGGTTCGGGAAGAAAGGCAAGTTGAGTCCGAGATTTATTGGCCCTTTTGAGGTGTTGCGACGTGTTGGGGAGGTTGCTTATGAGCTAGACCTGCCTCCCAGCCTAGCAGGTGTGCATCTGGTGTTCCACGTCTCCATCATATGTTGAGGAGCATGTGGCTATATTGGACAGGCAGGTCAGAAAGCTCAGGTCAAAGGATATTGCGTCAGTAACGGTTCAGTGGAGGGGACAACTAGTTGAGGAGGCGACTTGGGAGACTGAGCAGGATATGGGGAGTCAGTACCCTCATCTTTTCCCAGCTTTAGGTATGTTTCTATTCTCGTTCGAGGACGAACGATTTTCTTAAGAGGGGGAAGATGCAACGACCAAGTCGGTCGTTTTAAGAATTAGCGCCTTGATCCCCTATTTATCGTTTCTCCCAAGTCTATTTAAGTTATTGGAACTTGTCGGAGCATTGAGTGATGAAAACTGGGGTGATTTTTGACACATAGTCCATAAATGTGGAATTTAGCTTTAGAAATCTTGCCATAGCTAGAGTTGTGTGAAGACAGATCCAGAATAGAATTTCGTCAACTACGTTAGCTCCGTTGGGTGATTTCGGGGTTAGGAGCGTGCTCGGAATGTGTTTTCGAGGTCGGTTGTGGATTTAGGCTTGAATTGGCGAAAGTTAGAATTTCGGCGATTTCAGCCGATAGGTGAGATTTTAATATTGGACTCGGAATGGAATTCCGAAAGCGAAAGCAGGTTCGTAATGTCGTTTATGACCTGTGTGCAAAATTTGAGGTCATTCGGATGAGTTTAGACGTGGTTCGGCGTCAGATGTGAATTCTAGAAATTTCCTAAGTTCTTAAGCTTGAATTATGCATAATTGATGATTTTGATGTTATGGGATGTGTTTTTAAGGCTCGACCAAGTTTGAACAAGGTCCTAGGGTTAGTTGGTAGGTTTGGTCGAGGTCCCGGGGCCTCGGGGTTGTTTCGGATGCCCAACAGGTGAGCTTGAGGAGTTGAGAAACAGCTGAACCATTCTGGTTCTGGTGTCTCGGACCTGCGATGGTATTTCCGCAGGTGCGGACATGCATGTGCAAAGGGGAAGCCGCAGGTGCAACCCCAGGACATTATAGGAATTTCCGCACCTGCGATGGTATTTCCGAAGGTGCGGGCACGCAGGTGCAAAAGGGGTGCCGCAGGTGCGACCCAAGCCACTTAATGAACTTCTGCACCTGCGATTAGGTTTCTGCATCTGCGGCACCGCAGGTGCGATCCTAGTGTCGCAAGTGCGAAATTTCTAGACAGTTTATATCAAAAATCCGAGGATTTGAATTTCATAATTCTAAAATCGATTGTGAGCTCGGAACTTGGCGATTTTCAGTGGGATTTGGAAAGGAGGATCATAGGTAACGTTTTCTAACCTTAGTCCCTTATATATCATTAATCTCTATCATTTTCCTCAATCTAATCAAGGAAATTGGATGAAACCCCATGAAAATGGGATGAAATCTTCCCAAGTAAAAATCTGAGGATTTAGGGAGATTTAGACGTGGGCCCGGGGAACTTTTTGGGCGAATTTCCTAATTTCGCGTATTAGCTTATAGATAATTAGCTATTTTGTTCCCTTGAAGTGATATTTACACCATGAAATCGATTTGAATAGATTTGGGCCACCCGGAGTCAGATACTCGTGGCAAGAGCTTGGTATTGAGTTGATTAGCGCAGTCCAGGTAAGTGGCTTTCCTAATTCTGTGTTGGGGACTTTCCCTTAGGCATTTTATACTGATTTTGTTACATGGACGCCGTGTACGTGAGGTGACGAGTGTGTACATGGGTCATTGTTGCTAAAATCCTATTTTTACTCCATGAAAACGCTCATTTTCATTCATATATTGTTGTTTCCTATCTTAACTGAGTAGATAGCCTAAGATTAAGCATGCATACCTGTTCTAACTTGATTTCCTCATATTTGCTACTAGTTACATCATGCCTAGTTAGTTTTACTTTATTCTTACCTGTTGTTCTACTGGACTATTTAATTAAGCCATAATTGACATATCTCTACTTTGCATATTTAAATTGGGACTACAGACCGAGATCCGGAAGCTTTCCCCCTGTACTGCATTCATATTTGAATTGAGACTATAGACCGAGATCCGGGAGCTTCCCCCCTGTACTGCATTTCATATTTAAATTGGGACTACGGACTGAGATCCGGGAGCTTTCCCCCTGTACTGAAATGCATATTTAGATTGGGACTACGGACAGAGATCCAGGAGATTTCCCCCTTTATTGCATAACATATTTAAATTGGGACTACAGACCGAGATCCGGAAGCTTTCCCCCTGTACTGCATTCATATTTGAATTGAGACTATAGACCGAGATCCGGGAGCTTCCCCCCTGTACTGCATTTCATATTTAAATTGGGACTACGGACTGAGATCCGGGAGCTTTCCCCCTGTACTGAAATGCATATTTAGATTGGGACTACGGACAGAGATCCAGGAGATTTCCCCCTTTATTGCATAACATATTTAAATTGGGACTACAGACTGAGATCCGGGAGCTTTCTCCGTGTACTTCATTGCACATTTACTGTTGAGATATATGTTGTGCTGAGCCGAGGGCTCTCTTTATGTTATTAAATATTTCCGTTTTCGTTAATCCTGTTTATCATTTCTTATCTATTTTTCATTAGTTTAAATTGTATATTGACTTGTTTTACAAACTCAGTAGAGCCTCAACCTGACCTCGTCACTACTTGACTAGGGTTAGGCTTGTCACTTACGGAATACCGAATGTGGAGTACTCACGCCAATTCCTGCGCATGTTTTCCCCATGTGTAGATCCAGGTACCAGCATCCAGTATCGTGGCTAGGAATCGTCCTCCCAGCAGCCAGGAGACCGCGAGGTAATTCTGTCGCGTCCGCAGAATCCCACGAGTCCCCTTCTACTCTAGTGTAGACATAGAAGACTTGTATATTTCTCCATTGTTTCATCGTATAGAGCTACATTTAGTACAGATCTTGTGACTATGGTGACATTCCGGATTTTGGGAAGTAAAAATTTATATGCTGAGCAGCTACGTTATATCTACTGAGATCTTTTCTGTCTTTATTTTATTGATTCTGTCATTTCTACAAATTTTAGGATTACCAAGTCATACAAATTTTAGGATTACCTTTCGGATGGTAAATTGGGTCGTGACAGCGGCCTGTGTTAGGATTTGGGTCGTGACATGGAGACTCTCTCAATTCCTTACCCTCTCAAAAGGAGTTATCCCAAAAATATCGAAACCCGATTTCACGAGAAAAATGGGCCACGACATACTCTTATGGTGATGTTTTTATTTAACTTGTTAAGTTTTGGTGATGTTGTCATGAAATCTCATATTAATGAATGAAATTATTATGTTTTGAATCTTTTTTGTTTTTACTTAATGATTGTTTGAGTCAAGTTAACAAAACAGTCTTATTGTCTTCAATATTGCAACTGTTCGTTTGATGCCTAATAAAATGAAAGTACTAATAGTAACATTTGCAAAGATTTATTAAGCCCTCTAAAATTGATCAATTTTTTTTCCAAATTAATATACCACATTGAACTCATGACACCAACCTTGGGCAGTAGGAAAATGTATTGTCAATAAATATGAAGATAGCTGAGTACTTGAAGATGCAAAATATAGCAAATACTGAACTTATGAATATAATTGATGAATATTTGAAGATATATAGTTGAGTAATTATGAATCAAAGTAGTACAGATTAAAACAGGTGCAAAATGATAACACTTTGGCACTTACAAGGTTCCAACAACATAGACAAATTAAAACATTATGTTCAGTTCATAATATATTTTTTTTGATAATTCAATAGACATATTTTATTTCATTCCAATAGGGAGTACAAAATTTTAAAACTTATTAGCATCCTAAACACTCTGTTCTACAGAGATTGAATGCGGCAACCAGTAACAAATCAAACTAAACAATTAAATTGATAATAACCAAACTAAACAATAATGAAACTGAACAATCCAACAAAATACTTTTATCAACAATTAAATGAACAATTTTTTGAAATCCTCATCCCTACAAACATTCCATCTAACAACACAGATGACATAGAACTTGCTCCATTGTCACCTTCAACCCCACCATCATTTTCATCAACAAAAGAACTTGAAGATTGTATTTCACTGGCAACATTTTCTTTTTGGAACTCAGTGAAAGCTGCTACTGATCCATCATAAGATTTGTAACACTTGAAGATGCTTCCCTTGAAACCTATAACTATAGGAGCACACTCACACCAAGAGTAGTATAATCCGGGCCTTTTACCACGAAATACCACATACACTTTCGACGATGGCGATCTATTATCAGCTTGAGATCCATTTCTAAACTCGTTAAATGCTGCTATAGCTTCATCATACGTTTTGAAGGCCTTGAAAATGCTGCCTTTGACACAACTAACCATAGGAGCACACTGATACCAAGAGTTGTACAATCTAGGCCTCTTACCACGAAACGCTACATAAACTTTTGAAGCATTATTCCTCTTCCCGTGGTCTATTCCTTAATCTAACACTAAGAAAGATAAGAGATGAAGAAGGAGAAAACAAATTAACGATAGAAATTAAAATTGGGGGCTGGAAAAGCTTCTTAGTTGAAGCACTCTATATTTAAGTGTTAGAGTTAGAAAGTAATACAATATTATTTTAATGATACAATAATATAGAAACTATAATACAATAGTTTAATCGTATTTTTTTAGTATACTATGCATATATTTTAGTGTATTTCATTTAATTGGTATAGTATATGTATATGAGTATAAATTGCTTTATCAAAAATAGTGTAGTATGCATGTGTAAATGTGAAAGAAGCATGGGGAGGTAAGATCATTAAATTAATGAGAGAGAATTGGAGGGAAAAAAATAAACAGAAAATAAAAAAAAATGCTAAAGGATATATCTGGAAAACGAAAAGGCCTAAATATCCATTATGCCCTCAAAAAACATGGGAAGTTATCATAATACCCCCATTCTGGACATTTGGGCCAGAACAAGTGTTGACAAATACATTTTCCGTAATCTTAATACCGGTCCTTACAAAAGGTAGACAGAGGCGAATCAAAATTTAATGCTTATGGGTTTCTGCAATGACCTCAAGTAAAATTTTCAATAGTAATTTGGTTCACATTCAAATATTTATAAATATTTAGTAATTTTTTCGAATACATTTACACTGTTTGGATAAAATCTACTGGATTCACGTGAAGCCGTAGGTTGGGAGGTATCCGCCCCTGAACGTAGGATTGAAGTTGACTCTAGAATCATTTACATTGTACCCATTACATAGATTACTAGGGGATGTTAGATAAAATATTTCAAAAAAATAGTTTCTAACATATCT
>ML358340.1:0-26219 GCA_005239505.1 Nicotiana paniculata | reverse complement strand
TTCATAGGCCTTGCTAGGCACAAGTATATATGTTATCCACACTCTATTTCCCCAGTTTATTTACTCCGTTTTCAAGTATCTTTATAGTTTATCATTGGCTAAACTCACTCAATCAAGGCATTTAGTACACATACGGGCATTTAGGAGTAATAGGTACCTCGAGTTTTCTTCACCCAATTGGTATACTAGTTTTCATTTAGAATACGACTCAAAGACATACTATTTTAATAAGCAACCATACGTTAAACCTCTATCTTTCGTCAACAAGCTCATTCGGAATAATCAAGTTTATAAGTTCATACGGGATGACCAGAAATGTAGAAATTAGAAATTTTTGGTCGATTATACTTAAACTTTATGGAAACATTACGGAATTCCATTCCGAGAGATAAAGTTTAGCCAACATACCTGGTTGAGCTTTCTTTAGTACTTTTAGACGATTACGGTTTGGCAGCCTCAATCTATTCTAATAATTCAACAAAATTGAACCCAAAGTTAGAAAGATAATTGTAGTTCTAGATCACTAGAGCATCCCATCAAACACTATATGTGTAGTAAGGATTTTAAGCCCCTTTTTATGAAAGATTCTACCACCTCTCAACACATTCTTATCTCACAACCTCCCCACATATTTTAAGAACACAAGCATGCAAGATATCCATCCCCACACCCAAGATTTGTCTTCCTAATTATCCCATTTTTACTAGATTTCTGAAATTAAGAGTTAGGGTGATGAAGCCTTACCTCTTAGGGCCAAGAATTAGCTGCCTCACTTGAATATCTTCAAAGATTTTTGCAAGGTTGATGTATTTTAGTGTGTAGGTTGAGCTTTCTCTCTCTATATTGCTCTCAACTCTCTTTAAAATGATCAGAGTATCGCCCCAAATGAAGCCCCAAATATTATATATTAAAATAGGGTCAGGTTATTTCCAAAATGTTTTCCTTCAGCCCAGAAACGTACTGTTCAATCCAAAAGTCCGAACTGCGGCGAGGATAAATTTACTATTTCTAAACACTTTAGCCTAACTCGACACCACAAGACCTTAAATTACACAGCAAAATTTTTCGGGACCTTACAACCTAGCATGTGCATCACCTCAATACATCACTTATATCATAGTTCCCAAGGTTAAATACCCTCAAATCCAAGTTTATATAAGTTACTTACCTCGAACAAGTTGAATCCAATATCGAGCAAGCCAAACAATAATCTAGAAATTCCACCCCGCACGTACCGACCTCCGAACGGCTCGAAACTAGCCAAAAGCAACTCAAGAATATCAAATAATTCCAAAGGAAACAAACCCAAGATAAATGTTAAATCTTTAATCCAAAAGCCCAAAGTCAACCTAAAAGTCAAATCCGGGCTTGTACCTCGGAACCTAAAAAAACTTAAAAAATGCGATAACCCATTCAATTATGAGTCCAGCCATACTAATTTCAACCAATTCCAGCTCTGAATCGATATTCAAAACTCACTTATTCTCTTTAAAACATTTTTTTTAATTAAAAAATCACAATTCTTCAATCAAAATATGGATTAATTCACAAATGAACTACTGGAATCATGTTAAACTAAAAAAAATTGATATTACATGCTGATCCCCATGAAAATACGAGAAGAACGCCAAGAACATCACCTCAATCGGAGTCCTAGAACTCAAGATATGCTCAAAATACCAAAAGAATGCAGACTGATTTTCTTATTCACAGGCATTTCCGCTTTTGCGCCCAAAGAGCCACACCTACACATTTTAAGCTGTCATTTCCTCTTTCACGGACCATTTTTTGCACCTGCGCGGTCGCAAATACGGACCAAACTTCACATCTGCGAAGCACCAGCACCAACTCTCTTCTCCGATATTAAAATGAGCATAACTCCCTCATACGATGTCTAAATTAGATGATTCTTTTTTCTATGACTCCGTAATTATGATACGTATCTAATTCTTCAATAAAAATATAAATTGGATATTATTTTCTTAATGTTGTTCTATTTATGCTTGAATAAACGACATCGAAATATAAAAAACAAGCGCAACACAACCCAATCCTATCTGAAACTCACCCGAGCCCCTTGGGACCCCGTGCGAACATACCAACAAGTTCCAAAACATAACACAGACTGACTCGATACCTCGAATCACGCATAAAAATATCAAAACCACGAATCGCACCTCAAATTGAACTTTTTAACTTTTAACTTCTAAAACTCGTGCCGAACTATATCAAATCCACTCGGAATGACCTCAAATTTTGCACATAAGTCCCAATTGACGTAATGAAGCTATTCAAATTCCCGGAACAACAATTTGAATCCTATATCATCAAGGTCAACTCCCGGTCAATTATTTCAAACCTTGAAATTGCCAACTTTCGCCAAATAGTGTTGAAACCTTCTAGAAGCATCTAAATGCAAATCCAGGCATACGCCTAAGTCCAAATTCACTATCTGGACCTAACGGAACTATCAAAACTTCGATCCAGGGTCAAATACACAAAAGTCAATCTTGATCAACTCGTCCAACTTTAAACTTCCTAGTTGAGAATCAATCTTCTAATTCAATCCTGAATCACTTGAAAACCAAAACTGACGACTCACACTAGTCATAACGCATTGTATGAAGCTACTCATTATTTCAAATAGCCAAATAGAATGTAAATGCTCAAAACGACCGCCTGGGTCGTTACAGGTAGGAAGGCCAGGATTAGAAACTTGAGGAAGTTCTAGCATTCCTAGATATAGAAAGTTGAATTTCCCATGTTTTAGTGGCCAAGAGGACTCTTTGGGATGGTTGAACACGTGCAAAGACTTCTTTCGACATCAGCAAACTGCAGAAGAAAATGTTGGACTTGGAGGGTGTTTCGCTAAGCTTATAAGCTGGTCAAACTGACTTATAAATATTTTTTGGCTTATCTACGCGTTTTGTAAAACTAAAAGTGCTTATAAGCCAAAAATAAGCCAAAAGTCATAAGTTGTCCTCCCCCAACTTATCAAATTTCAGCTCATAAGCACTTTAGGTTTGACTAGAACATTTACTATTCTATCTCTAAAATACTTCTTTTTAAAACAAAACTCTTCCTATAGTTTAACACTTCAAAACCTATAAACAGACGTTGCCTTCCGATCGTGTCTCTGCAAAAGTAAAGGGGTTGTTCGTTCTCCTCTGCTCGTGGATTGTTCATAGGTTGGCTCTGATTCTCGCGCTTTTATTGTTGAAGAAAAGCTCTCTTCAGTCGTGCCTCTGCAACTATCATAAATATCTTGTGGTAATGAAATTCACTTGTCTTCTTAAGATTGCTTTGTTTCAACCGTACTGATTGTTGTGTTAAACAGTAATATTTAAGGCTACTTTTTTTCAAGAGTGATTGATTCAATTACTTTTCCTGAGCCATCGCTTAGAAAGCGAAAGTCAATAGATGGCAGTGGCAGTAGCAATCAAGTGAAAATGTGCAAAGACAAAAAATATTTCATTATCGCTAAAAGAGGAGATACGCTCCCTAGTTGAGTTCATAGCTAACAACAGCACATCTAAATCTTCAGAGCCCACCATTAAGGAGTGCATGAATATTTTAGAAAATATTCCTGGTATTCTTGGAGGGGCTGATATTTATAATCGTGATGTGAACTTGTTGACACATAAAGAAATGTGACATGCATTTTTGAAGTTGTCTACTGATGAAGCTAGGAAATCTTGGTTGGAGTACAACCACCGACGATTCGTGCCGAATAATCCATCTTATCCAATCTGAGAAGTTGTTGATGATTCCTTACCCATATTACATTAGCATTAGACATTTTAAATTGCCCTTTAAAGTATGTGCAGAAGGTTATATTTTCTTAATGTTTTGGTTCCTGTTTAGACATAATGGTGGTTTAATCATTTCTTGTTTAGACATTATGTGTTTTTTTTTAATATATGACTATACTATCAACTTTGAAGTTAGCATTTCTCATTTTTAATTCGTAACAGTTTGTATGTCTATTTCTTTTCAGTTTAATGGACTGCTGGAACAATGACGTGTTAAATGACGAAAATGAAGAAGAGGAAACTCAAGAAAATAAGGTTCTGATGGCACTATATCGAATAGCATGTAAGAGTATATTGATATATTATGAGAAATACATTTTCAAGGAACCATGTCGTACATCTAAACGCACTGGGAATATATTTATCCAAGAGATATTACATGGAAACGAGACTCGGTGTTATGAAAATTTTAGACTAAGAAAGTCAGTGTTTCTTGATTTAAGCAAAGATCTAACTGATAAATATGGTCTTAAACCCACGCGTGGGATGTCTGTCTATGAGGAATTAGGGATGTTCTTGATGATTTGTGCACATGCTGCCGGAAATCGATTGGTACAAGAGATTTTTCAACATTCAGGAGAAACAATTCATAGGCATTTTCATAGTGTTCTAAAGGTCATTGGTAAGCTTTCAAGAGATATAATTCAACCACATCCAAGTTATAATGATGGTGCAGAAGATCACAAGCCATGTAATCAACGATATCTCCCTTTCTTTAAAGTAAGTGACATACTTAATATTACAATATTATATTTTTATATTTTAACTCAAAAAATTGTCTAGTGTAAACTTAATTATTTTATGCATGTATATATTTTTAGGATTGTATTGGAGCACTTGATGGTACACATGTGAAAGCAAGATTGCCTCAAGGTCAAGAGATACCATATATTGGGCGTAAATGTTATCCTACTCAAAATGTTCTCGATGTTGTCGACTTTAATATGTGTTTTACATTTGCATGGGCTGGGTGGGAAGGAGTAGCTCATGATAACCGTATATTTGGTGAGGCACTTCGTAGACCCGAACTGAAATTTTTCACATCCATGTGGAGACAAATATTATCTTGTTGATGCAGGATATTCACACATAAAGGGATATATGGCTCCATATAAAGGGGATAATGTGAGATACCACCTTGCAGAATTTCGTTGAGGTGCGACACGACAATTGCGAGCACCAAATGGACATAAAGAAATGTTCAATTATTTGCATTCTTCTTGCAGAAACATTGTAGAGCGATATTTGGGGTATGGAAAGCAAGGTGGTCTATTTTGCGAGATATGCCTTTTTATCATATTAACACTCAAAGAGATATCATATTGGCTACAATGACAATTCACAATTACATTAGAAAGAAATGTAAGGTGGACAATGCATTCCAAGAAGTTGAGAATGAGAGATATGTGCCACGTGTTGATCCTGATGTTGGAAGATCCACCAGAGTTGCAAATGAAGAAAATCAAGGAAATAATAATATTTGGATGGCAATTCGTGATCTGATAGCTCAAGATATTTATGACAGTTGAATGTTTTAATCTTATTACAAACAATATATATTAAGTGCTTGTTTCTTCTCTACAAACACTGTGTGCATTATTTAAGGTTTTTTCCTAACTTTTGTTAACTTATACTCCATTATAACATAAATTATATTTATAAAAAAGATATTATCTAATCATTTTTATATAATTAAAATAACATGATAAATAGGTAGAATCTATGTAGAATCTAAATTTGAAGAAAATAATATTTTTTAATAGTGTAAATTGTTATAAGGTCATTTAAGTCATTTTAACATAAAAAGAGCTTATCAGCACTTTCTAATCAAACAGCTTCAGCTGCTTATTATTAATTTCAGCACTTTTATCCAAACACGTAACTGCTTATTTTTTAAATTAGTTTCAGCACTTAAAAATATTTTTCAGCACCTAATGCTATCAGCTACTCTAAATCAGCTAAGCCCAAACGTCCTCTTGCTTCTTTTCATTGGATAGGAATGTACAACTCTGCTTCTTTTTGCCTCAACTGTCTTGGGATGAATTCAAATATCAATGTAACCTTCATATTTGGCTACCAATCAGAAGTAAGAAATCGGGAGAATTAGCTAAGATATGCCAGCTCGGGTCTGTGGCAAATTAGCAGAAAAAGTTTGAGCAACTAGTTTTATGGGCTGGTACCCTCATCAGATGTCCGTAGATCCAAACAATAGATTTCTCACCTCAACAACACGCCAGATTTGTGAAAAAAACTGACCAGATCTAATATGTAGAGAATATGCCCTGGGACTTGGTTTCAATTGTGATGAACCATTCACTCAAGGCCATCAATGCAAGAAATTATTCTGGTTTGAATCTGTAGTAGATGACTTCAGCAACTTTAGGCATCTACTGGTTATGTTCATACATTTCATGTAGCAATTATTAGTAGTAGCAGTTATTAGTAGTCGGCCACTTTCTCGTTCCAGTTGTGTTAGGAAGTTATTTTTTGATTTTTAGGTGGGTGGTTAATCTATCAGTGTTTGTATTTAAATCTATTTGAATTCAGTCAAAGGTATGCAGAAAATTATTCCATTCTTTGAGTACTTTTAACTCAAGAGATTGCAGGTTCTCTCTTGATGAACCAGCACCATAATCCAAAAAGAAAACCTTTTCCCAAACTCCTAATTTTACTCAATATTAACTCTGATTTGTTCTTGCGTCGTCCCATAACTAGATTTGTAACAGGGGACCGTAATAGTTTCTCTTCTCTGAGAGCTTCATTTATCTATCTTCTTTCTTCATGAGTTCATGTTTGCATTGTGAGAATCGGAGAGTGAGTTAATTCCAACAGATATAAGCGGATCCAGGATTTTAACTCTATGGGTTCATCCTTTAAGGTTCTTACAATAAATTCATTGTATTTTCAAAATTATGAGTTCATATATACCATTTATTGCAATTCTAGTGAACGTTTACATACAAACTTATGCTCCGCATCAAAAGTTACGAGTTCAATTAAATCCGATGTCCGTTACCTGGATCCGCCTCTGCGGCAACAGATGATCAAAACGCGTGCATCATGAAGGTTTGTACATGACCCCTAGCTATTTGTATGCCTCAAACATCATAACTTATGATTGATGGAATTACACATGTTGGAGTTACTCCTAGTGGAGCTATGGTCTCCCATAACATTTCTCTTCTGCTCGTGTTAATCTCCATTCCCTATTAGAAAATTATCGTAATGTTTTAGGCTTTTAGCGTGAAGCCCGAAAGGCCACCAAAAGTTAGTCTGCCGCTTTCTTTCATAACAGAGCCATTATTCCCGGCTAGCATAAAAGTTTCTTGCGCTGGCGAAGGAGATGCATTTCTGGTACTAGTGGTATTGAGTTTTTTTATTTGCAGGAGACAAAACTCTTTCTGCATAAACTTCTAACGTTTAAGAATTAAAGTGCGAGATATATCAGATTGATGTTAGCGAATTGTCAAGTCCAATTATAGTTTACAGGATTGGAAAGAGCTAGCTCATGCTACAGTACTTTCCCTCCCCCAACCCCCACAATACTGCGCACTTCCACATGCTCCTAACCCAAACGAGATAAAACTGAGAAGATTGAACACTTGAACTTATAAGGTGAAAATTGATTTCAGTTAAAAAAAAAAAATTAAATTTTATCATAAATGTTACTTAAAATAGAGCCTGTATTTGAATGAAATTTCACCTTTCAAACAGATCCCATCAGGCATTCATGCGTTTGGGCATGACGGAAAATGAAACGACATTTTCTGACAAATAAACACTAGAAAACGATGAAAAACCAAACACCCCAAATTAAGAAACTTTTAGGAGCCTGTAGTATCGCCAGCATCTCAACGCACAAGCAACCTAATCATCTTCTGTGTTTGCTGCAAAAATAAATTCAATAGCCACTAGCGAAAACAAAAAACCAGGTGCTCCATCTATCTACAAACATCTAAAAGGAACTACTATTGCTCAATGATGGAAGCAAAAGCTCACTCCTCAAAGTTACGTAGGTACAACTTCAGCATCATCAAGTGAAATCTGCAAGAGAAACAGCCCAAGGACTACCAGCAATACCAACATTATTAAAAAACAGGTGCTGTACTTCCAGACTCTCTTCTGCAGCTTTAGCATTTCATCTGTGCTCATGATATCTTCACAGCAATTTTCCAACTTCGTAGCCTGTGTTTTAAGCGTTGCAGCCTTTGATTCTGCATCTCCAAGATTTTTCACAATCTGCGCTTGTTCTGAAGCTAATGTTTTTTGTTCTTCCAAAAGCTTAACTTGTTCAACTGCTGCACTTCTCAACTTTTCCACTGTTCTTGATATAGTCAAATATTTAATTTCAGCTTCAATTTTCTGTCTGAAGAGATCCTCAAGCTCAATTTCAATATCTCTAGTTCTCTCATGCAACTCAATTCCAACACTCTTTTCGTCCTTCTCTGAGCAATTACTTAAGATGGATTGCAGTTCAGTAACCCTGGTTTCCTTAAGCTTAACCAGCTTAGCTGCTTCATACAAGTTATTTTGCAGCAGTGTCACTTTCTGCTTTAAGCTAACCACTTCAGGATCCAAGTCAAAAGAATGTTGCATGCCATTCCTGGATTGTGACGGTTCAGATGTGCTTGGTCCTGGGAAATCTCCGCCACCTGAAGTGAACTCTGAAGGTATTCCAACATCCTGAAGTGGTCGGTCATTGACAAAATCTCCGTTGCTAATTTCTCTGAATCCCCAAAGTTCTGCAGAGAAAGCGCATCAACTAAATTAATGGCTTAATGCAACTGGATAATGAAGCTCCAACGAGTAACTGATTTCTGAAAATAGAGAATGAAATATATTTCTACCAAATTTGATAAAAACAAACATGGGCAACCCTGAGGACAATGCTAGCTTATACAAACAAAGGAAAACCAAATGCAATGGGAAAAAGTTGAGTGGGTCAATGGTTTCAAAGTCCCCAAATATGCTTTTAGATACAACAATAATAACTTCAACACATCCTTGCACGGAAATAAGATGGTTACTTAACTGAGACCCTGAGCTACTTAGGCCTCCATCCACTAGATTCTTTGGAAACAATGAAGCCTTCTCATAATTGCAGAAGAATCAACCAAACATGTGAACTCTCTTTTATTTACTTGAGAGGGTTATATAGCTAAATGAGTCACTTTTATAATCATAAGTAGTCCATTTGTATGATGAAAGATCATATCTAGTACATTTTCTTAACACAATCGTTTTGATTTGATAATGACTAGGAGTTCAGATAGAAAATACAAATTCAGTATTTTAACACAATAAACTTTTGGTTCATCATGCTATTCCTCTTGTTTTACATACAGGTAAATTGATCTTTGCAAAAGATACTTTAGTTAACTCTAGATGAAAAGGATCCTTTCCTTTTATTGAACCCGCGCGCACNGGGAGGGACAAGATGGCTGAAATCATCTAAGATGCCACAGAAGGCTGGTTTTTGACCTATCACATCACACAATGGAGGAGTTCAACAACAACAACGACCCAGTAAAATCTCACTAAGAGTAGAGACATTGTTTCCGAAAGGCCCTCGACTCAAGAAGACAAAAAGAGACAATATCAGTACCACCACAGAGATCATAGGAAAAATAACATCAACATGAAAACCAGAAGATAGATGCAAAGCAAAAGCGATAGCCAGTAAATAGACCCGGCACTATGAGAAACGACAGAGTAGTAAGACACAACATTGCCACTAGCTATCTTAGACAAAAATCCTACCAGACTAGTCTCACAAAGGTACGAAGTAAGCCAAGACTCAACTACCTCCTAACCTATTCATGGAGCCAAAAAGGGAAGTTGAAATATCAATACCATGATGATGTCTCTCTTGCATAGAGCCCTTAACAGAACACCGGGCTAATACTACATTAAGACCCGAATATTAATTAAGCAATAAAGTAAACCTTCAGTGGCCAGATCGTGGGCATGAGTGCCATTCTTGCTTTGGGGTTACTAACCCCCAAGGACAACATTCAAGACCAATTGTAGCCCAAGTATGTTGCCAAGTGCAGTTCAACTGTAACAGCAAATACAGACTCCTAGCAGAAGAATTTCAGTGCTTATGAGGGAAATATTATTTAGTTCTCCCACATATCCCGCACCAGCACCCTGCAAGTTAAAGTGCTTTACAGAGGTAATCTAAGCTTTCAGAGATCCTTATTTGCAAAGCTTCAACTTTCATCATGATATTGATTCATATAGTTATTTTAAATACCAAAGACTTTCAGAATTTGATTCTTCCAAAGTGAGGGACCAGGGGAGAGAGAAAATTCAGATTTCCAGCCTGTGGAGGGGGGGGCGGGGGGGAATCAATGAGTCCAGTAGTTTCGGGAGAAACGTGGGGAGGGGAAGAAGATAGCTGAAACTGAAATCATCTAAGAAGCCATAGGAGGATGGTTATTGGCCAGCCACATCACACAATGAAGGAGTATATATCCATGCTTATTAGAGATAAATACATGCATAGACTGGGTGGGGGATAAGTCAGGAAAAATATTCGACGATGACAACCTTATTTAGAATGATACTCCCTCTGTTCTATTTTATGTGAACCTATTTGACTAGGCACGGAGTTTAAGAAAGAAATGAAAACTTTCAAAACATATGGTCCTAAACCTGCCATAACATTTGTGTAGCTACAATTATTTTAGAACCTGTGATCTTAAACATGGCATAGTATTTGTGTGGCTCTAAAAACCTATCATCAAGGGTATAATGGAAAGTTTAAATTAAATAGTTTCCAAATTTAGAAAAGATTCATTCTTTTTGGAACAGATTAAAAAGGAAATAGATCCACATAAACTAGAACAAAGGAAGTTCAATCAACATAAAATTGCGCTCTGCGTTGTTGTGCATGTTAGTTTGGTAGTTAAATAGTAGTAAATAACCCTAATCTCATATGTATTATGAGTAGGATATGTATTATATGTATATATATATATATAGGGCCTATTGTATCATTGTTAAGATATGTGAATAATATATTTTCCCGTGCATTCTCATATGGTATCAGAGCCGTGGTGAGAAACATCCGCGAACTAGAATACAGAGTAGAAGTCGTCGTGCCTCAATTTTCCGGCGACTTTTTCAAAGTTGTTTGCATTATCTCTCTCTCCGTCAGTGTTGTGCAAAATCTAACACTACCACAAGATCCGGAGACCAAACCTCAGTGAACATCTCCGGCAGAACCATCCTCACGCGCCCTCACGCGCCGTCAGAAGCTAGGTTTCCGGCGAGCGAGTAAGCTCACGCGCCGACGCGTACGACCACTTCCGGCCTTTTTTTGAAGATGTTTCTTCAGAACAGTTGGGTCGCCTACTAATTCCGACCCTACCCATACTGTTTTTGTTTGATTCTGACAACTTTGAGTTTTTCCGGCAGCTACCGGCAAAACAGTGTCTCCTTCGTCTGTTTCAGGGAGTTTTCAATTGATTCTTTTTGTTATTTGGTGATAATTTTATAGACCTCTCTTCAATTCAACGATGTCTTTGGGAGTTGATGCTTTCGGGTCTAAAAACCCGGGCTCTGGCAGTTTCCGGTGTAATGATTACCTTAGAACCTTTAATGGAAAGTTCAAACTACTTAGCTTGGGCTTCGTCTGTCGAGTTGTGGTGTAAAGGTCAAGGTGTTCAAGATCATCTAATCGAGAAGTCTAGCGAAGGAGATGAAAAGGCCAAAACACTTTGGGAGAAGATCGATGCTCAATTATGCAGTATTCTGTGGCGATCTATTGATTCCAAGTTGATGCCCTTGTTTCGTCCATTCCAGACATGTTATTTGGTTTGGGAGAAGGCTCGCACTTTATACACTAATGACATAGTGATATCGCGGATGACAAATTTAAAGAAACATGAATTAGATATGTCTACTTACTTGGGACAAGTACAGGCAGTTATGGAGGAATTTGAGAAGTTGATGTCAGTTTCTGCTAGTGTTGAAAAGCAACAAGAGCACCGACAAAAGATGTTTCTAGTTCTTACTCTTGCTGGACTTCCTAATGATCTTGACTCAGTACGCGATCAGATTTTGGCTAGTCCGACTGTCCCCACAGTTGATGAATTATTCTCTCGATTACTTCGCCTTGCTGCAGCACCAAGTCACCCACTGTTCTCATCACAGACACTTGACTCATCTGTTCTCGCATCCCAGTCATTGGACAATTGGACATCTCCAACTATGGAGAATAGACGAGGAGGAGGTCGTTTTGGAAGATCTAGACCCAAGTGCTCTTATTGTCATAAACTTGGACACACTCGTGACGTGTGCTATTCTTTACATGGTCGTCCACCCAAAAATGCTTATGTTGCTCAGATCGAGACTACAGGTAACCAGGGATTTTCTTTATCTCAAGGGAAGTATAATGAGTTCCTTCAGTATCGAGCAAGTAAGCAGAAATCTCCACAAGTAGCCTCTGTTGCTCAGATNAATTCTTTTGCTTGTGTTTCCCAGTCTAGTACTCTTGGACAATGGGTTGTGGACTCAGCCGCTTCTGATCATATCTCTGGTAATAAATCACTTTTGTCAAATATTGCATATTCACAGTCTCTTCCCACTGTTACTTTAGCCAATGGGTCTCAAACTAAAGCAAAAGGAGTTGAACAAGTGAATCCCCTACCCTCTGTCACTCTAGATTGCGTTCTTTATGTCCCTGGCTGTCCTTTTAATCTTGCATTTGTTAGTCGTTTGACTCGTGCCCTCCATTGTGGTATATATTTTATTGATGATTCTTTTATTATGCAGGACCGTAGTACGGGACAGACGATTGGAATAGGACTTGAATCAGAAGGTCTTTACTACCTTAACTCACTCAATTCCTCCAAGACATGTCTAGTTACAGATCCTCTAGACCTAATTCACAGACGTTTAGGACATCCAAGCTTATCCAAGCTTCAGAAGATGGTGCCTAGTTTGTCTAGTTTATCTACATTAGATTGTGAGTCGTGTCAGCTCGGGAAACATACCCAAGCCTCCTTTCCTCGTAGTATTGAGTCATGCAGAGTCTGTTTTTTCTTTAGTTCATTCTGATATATGGGGTCCTAGTAGAGTTAGTTCAACCTTGAGATTTCATTATTTTGTTAGTTTCATTGATGATAATTCAAGATGTACTTGGATTTTCTTAATCAAAGATCGTTCTGAGTTGTTTTCTATATTCCAGAATTTTTGTGCTGAAATCAAAAATCAAAAATCAATTTGGTATTTCTATTCACACTTTTCGCAGTGATAATGCCTTATTATATTTATCCTCTCAATTTCAGCAATTTATGACTTCTCAAGGAATTATTCATTAGACCTCTTGTCCTTATACCCCTCAGCAAAATGGGGTTGCAGAGAGAAAGTATAGGCACATCACTGAGACTGCTCGCACACTTAATCTCATGTTCCGCTGCGTTTTTAGGGCGATGCAGTTCTCACAGCTTGTTATTTGGTTAATCGGATGTCTTCATCTGCCATCCAGAATAAGATCCCGTATTCAGTATTGTTTCCTCAGTCACCCTTATACTCTCTTCCCCCTCGTGTTTTTGGGAGCACTTGTTTCGTTGAAAGATAAGTTAGCTCCTCGTGCTCTCAAGTGTGTCTTCCTTGGTTATTCTCTGATTCAGAAAGGATATCGTTGTTACTCACCTGATCTTCGTAAGTACCTTATGTCATTAGATGTCACATTTTTTGAGTCTAAACCTTTCTTTACCTGTTCTGACCACCTTGATATATCTGAGGTCTTACCTATACCGACCTTTAAAGAGTTTCCTACAGCTCCTCCTTCACCTTCCGCCACAGAAACCCATTCCAACTGTTGGGGAGTCTAGTGTGGCTCCTCCTAGATCCCCAGCCACAGGAACACCACTCTTGACTTATCATCGTCGTCCACACCCAGCATCAGGCCCCGCTAATTCACGTCCTGCACCTGACCCTGCTCCTACTGTGGACTTGTCTCTTCCTAGTACACCGATTGCACTTCGGAAAGGTATACGGACCACACTTAATCCTAATCCCCATTATGTCGGTTTAAGTTATCATCGTCTGTCATCACCCTATTATGTTTTTATATCTTCTTTGTCCTCTGTTTCCATCCCTACGTCTACAGGTGAAACATTGTCTCATCCAGGATCGCGACAGGCTATGACTGACGAAATGTCTACTTTACATACAAGTGGTACTTGGGAGCTCGTTCCTCTCCCTTCAGGTAAATCTATTGTTGGTTGTCGCTGGGTGTATGCAGTCAAGGTTGGTCCGGATGGCAAGATTGATCGACTTAAGGCCCATCTTGTTGCCAAGGGATATACTCAGATATTTGGGCTCGATTACAGTGATACCTTCTCTCCCGTGGCTAAGGTAGCATTAGTCCGCCTTTTTTTATCCATGGCTGCTGTTCTCCACTGGCCTCTCTATCAGCTAGACCTTAAGAATGTTTTTTACACGGTGACCTTGAGGATGAAGTTTATATGGAGCAACCACCTGGGTTTGTTGCTCAAGGGGAGTCTCGTGGCCTTGTATGTCACTTGCGCCGATCACTTTATGGTTTAAAGAAGTCTCCTCGAGCCTGGTTTGGTAAGTTAAGCACAGTTATCTAGGAGTTTGCCATGACTCGGAGTGAAGCTGATCACTCTGTATTTTATCGGCATTCTGCTTCGAGTCTTTGTATTTATCTGGTGGTCTATGTTGATGATATTGTTATTACAGGCAATGATCATGATGGTATTACTAAATTGAAACATCTCTCTCAACATTTTCAGACTAAGGATCTGGGCAAACTAAAGTATTTTCTGGGTANGATGGTATTACTAAATTGAAGCAACATCTCTCTCAACACTTTCAGACTAAGGATCTGGGCAAACTAAAGTATTTTCTGGGTATTGAGGTCGCTCAGTCTAGCTCAGGTATTGTGATATCACAACGGAAGTATGCCTTAGGCATTCTTGAGGAGACAGGAATAACAGGTTGTAGACCGATTGACACTCCGATGGATCCGAATTCTAAACTTCTGCCAGGACAGGGGGAGCCGCTTAGCGATCCTGCAAGATATAGGCGGCTGGTTGGTAAATTAAATTATCTCACAGTAACTAAACCTGACATTTCCTTTCCTGTGAGTGTTGTAAGTCAGTTTATGGATTCTCACTGTGATAGTCATTGGGATGCAGTTGTCCGCATTCTTAGGTATATAAAATCGACTCCAGGCAAAGGATTATTGTTTGAGGAGGATCGAGGCCATGAGCAGATCGTTGGATACTCGGATGCTGATTGGACAGGATCACCTTCTAACAAACGTTCTACGTCTGGATATTTTGTTTTTGCAGGAAGCAATTTGGTGTNGTAGTTGCTCGATCTAGTGCAGAAGCAGAATATCGAGCAATGGCTATGGCAACATGTGAGCTAATTTGGATCAAACAATTGCTCAAGGAGTTGAAATTTGGTGACATCAGCCAGATGGAACTTGTGTGCGATAATCAAGCTGCCCTTCATATTGCATCAAATCCTGTGTTCCATTAGGGGACTAAACACATTGAGATTGATTATCACTTTATCAGAGAAAAGATACTCTTAGGAGATATTGCTACAAAATTTGTGAAGTCGAATGATCAGCTTGCTGATATTTTCACCAAGTCCCTCACTGGTCCTCGTATTAGTTATATATGTAACAATATCGGTACATATGATTTATATGCACCAGCTTGAGGGGGAGTGATAGTTTGGTAGTTAAATAGTAGTAAATAACCCTAATCCCATATGTATTAGGAGTAGGACATGTATTATATATATAGGGCCTATTGTATCATTGTTAAGATATGCGAATAATATAATTTCCCGTGCATTCTCAGAGTGCACATGCTTTAAGCTGAAGATTTGTTCCTGATTTATAACAACAATCAGACTATTGCTACAAGAGATTTATCAAACTAACCCTCTGAAACATCTTTGAGTTTTTCATTGGGAAGTGGATTAGTTTATTGATTATAGCTATGGCCTAGATTCAGCAATACAGGACATACAGTCTAATCAAAACTTGACAAAGCATAAAAACAATCAGTGGACTATGGCACTTTCCAACCGCAATTGGAAAGGCCAGTAGGCTATATATTTAAGCGGAAGGTACTTATAGCTGCAGTCACAACACTGGACAGCTACAAGAAGCTTCTTTTTCTTTTTTCTTTACCAAGTGTTTGATGGACAACTGTGAAAAGCTTTGGAGGCCTAAAGTAAAGGCTATGGCACTAACACATATAAATTGCATTTTGGTCCATCAGGAACTGCCCAGTGTACTTTCCAAATCTCTTTTATGCTTCATCGTGATTAAGTAAGCTGCAGTTCTGATTACATTTATTTATACAAGAAATCAACAGTTCAGCATTCTAAAGTAATTCACAGCATGTTATAGGAATAGGTCTTAAGTTAAAATATAGAGATTTTTCGATTCGTGAAGAAAGAGGTGAATGCCCTACTTCTAGTATGACTTTAGCTTTAGCATTTTCGTAAAGCAGGAAGCACTATCAACGAAACAAGACAACAAGTTAGAATTAAGTTTAATGTGCTTCCTTCTAGGAGTCTGCTAATTTGCTCACATTACTCAAAAGATCTAGCCTAGGTGATAAATTACTAAATAGTTCCCTATATGGTTGACTTGGTATTACAAGAATTCTGAGATAATCATTTCATTTTCCCTCATGGTCTTTTTTTCCATTTTAATCTTCCCGCTGCTGGAAAACCCTGTAGTTCCAGCTCTATTCATCCACTATATGAGCCTTGTAACTCCCTATTATTCTACAACCCATCGTGAATAGTGATCCCCTGACTTATCTCAAATTTTCACTTCCCACCCTATCCTACAGCCAATAAGTAAAATAAAACAATGGCTCTTTATAGGGCCACTTCTCTCCCCCACCTAGTGTCAATTCTATAACCACCAGATTATTCATTACTCTTACCCAAATGCCAATCCTGACATCCTGTTAAACCTCTTCCTCCTAAGAAATCTCACAGATAGAAAAAATTGAAAGCATTCACTTTTCTTCTTTTCCATGTCAGCACCAGAAAAAATGATCTAATCCCGAACTTATCATACCAACTTTACAAAGTTGAAGAATCACTTAAAGGCCAAATGAAGAGCAGGAAGTATACAAACGTTACTATAGAAGGTGAAGATATGAAAACCAACTATAGAAGACAAATAAATAATATATCCTTGAAGGGGAAGCTAGCTACGCTCAGATCTTCCAATAGACATATAGTAGTTCAGTTTATCAACAGTACCTCCTGACTTACTGGCTTGCCTTTTATTGTTCCAGCAACAATGCTAATCATATATTCTTGTATAATGGCCAAACTTTTCAAACATTAAATTGAAGTTCAATTAAACTTGCAATAATAGGAGATAAAAGAGGCTGTTCCAGATGCCAAGCGCACCCAACTTCCAGCCAAGATATTTTTTTTAATAAGAGGAGCACCCAACTTCCAGCCAAGATATTAGGAGCTCAAGTCATGAACAGGCGCAACATGGCAAAGGGCCACTGCTTCCTTTCGGGCAGGGGAGTATAGGAGGGTTTACCAATAACAACAACAACAAACCTAGTAGTTTCCCACAAGTGGGGTCTGGGGAGGCTAAGATGTACGCAGCCTTACCCCTACTCCTGAAGGGCAAAGAGACTGTTTCCGATAGACCCTCGGCTAGAGAACGACTAAAAAAGAAAAGGTAATTGCAACAAGTAGGAATAACAGCAAGATGAAATAAAATTGAATCCGAGAATGCAGTCAAACTCTAGGTGGTAATAGCCATCTATGAATAAAAGATATCATACTAACACTAATGCTAGCGAACTGAGTAAGCCAAAGAGAAACGCTCGACTACCTACGAACCTTCTACCCTAATCATTGACCTCCTCACCCCTCCTGTCTAGGGCCATGTCCTCAGTCAGCTCCAGATGCGCCATGTCCCGCCTAATAACCTCTTCCCAAGACTTCTTAGGCCTACCTCTACCCTTCTTGCTGCCCACCGAGGCTAACCGCTCGCACCTTCTAACTGAAGCTTCTATACTTCTCCTCTTAACATGTAGTATGGGAGGGTTTACCATTTTGAAAAAATAAAAAAATACCAAAGGGGATGAAGACAAAGAAAAAGGGGCATAAAGAAGCTTTCAACTAAAAACTCTAATAGTTTCCACCTTTCTATTCCTTTTTGAAGATCACAACAAACATTATTTTACGCGCTACATGTTTGGAATAGATTTAACTAAAAAGTTATCAAATTCATGCAATATACTGAAGATGCAAGCATAACTAATCATCTTCACGAAGAAATGCATCAGCTAAGTAGAAGTACTTTATTGGAATACTCAACAAGAACTATAGACCTACCTCTCCCAAGTGCTTCCTGAATAGCCTGGAGGATGGAGTTTGGATCCAGCATAGGATCGTGATCTGTGGATGAGCAGTGATTCTCGCTCTTCTCATTCTTAACCTCCTGAGATGACTCAGCAGTTAGATCTTCTTGAGACACACCTCCAACCTCCTTACCATTTCTTCTGTCAAGATCAGCCTGAAGTTCCTTATCAACGGGTCTTTCTCTATCCTGAGCTTCATCGTTCAATTCTCCATCATGATTCATTGACTTTTCACCTTCTGTGATGTTGCTCGTTGGCATATTACTACCCTGCACAAAGAGAAAATTGGAGCTTTGCGAGTCAGATTCCAAGGTCGAATGAGAGTTTTCCTTCTCGATTTTGATCTTTTCTCCTCTAGGCTTTTTATTAGTATCAGCCCGACCCTTCCCCTGATGAGTTTGTTCAGCTGGAATACTCAAGTTCTTCCTACTCAAACTACTTAGTCCATTCTTATCAGATGCATAACCTATGTACAGAGGTGCTTGGTGCCTCGCCTAACTAGCTCTAGCTACAGTGGAAGAGTTGCTACTTCGATCATCACTCTTATCCGAGACCGTCCGACCAAGAAAAGATGACCCCATAGCCAACCTAGGATCACCAATTAACAAACCTTGTTTCTTTATTACTATCCTCATCCTCGTACACTTACCTCTTTTTCCTTCTTTCCTTCTTCAAGCCAGACCCTTAAGTTGTCAGTGAGCATTTCTCCATAGTCTCAGTTCCTTTACATTTTGCTTCATCCAAATTATTAGTGCAATTCAACAAAATTACTAGACCCATTATTTTTAATTCAAGCACTGAATTATGATGTTCCAAGTCCATCATCACTATAAGGAATAGGGAAATGACTAACTAGAATAAAGAACAGGCAAATACAAGCGAGTCCAAGAATAGCAGCTATATATTGTCTAGGGCTTAGCATTTTTTTGTGGAGAAAATGGAGAAGTCGGATTAGAATCGAGAACAAGCAACCATCACTCCAGCTCATGGAGAACGAATCTAGCAAAATTCTCAGTAGTATCAATTAAACATGCTCTTGTTAATGCCAAGAAAAAAACAATATATTCATTGAAATTCAATTCATTGCAATTATAAATTTATTACGAGAAAGAAACTGAAACAGAAAATGGGGAGTCATAAGCAAGATGATTTTACGGTGCTAGTTAAAAAAGAAGAAAATGAAACAAAGAAGAGAATTGGCGTACCTTTTCGGCCATGATGGTACTGGATTTGCAGAAGGTGGTGGAATTTGAAGAAGCTGGGGTCAATTTGGAAATTTGTAGCTGCGAAAATGGTAGAATGAATAGTTTAAAAAGCTGACTTTTAATGGGTTAACTAGAAAAAAGGATTATTATTGGAACGTGGAAGAGGAAGAGGAAGAGGAAGAGGAAGAGTTGAAAACACATTTCTCGGATGGGTAATCCAAAAATAGCCACTGCTTCCAAAGTTAATTAAAAAATAGCTATTATTATACTGAAATACAAAAAACTCCATCATAATATACTGAAGACTGATGCGTCTCTGAACTTCCTCCGATATAAGAAAAATTTTAGCATAATATATTGGAGATTAGAACACATGTGTTTGAACTTCCAGCATATTATGTTAGACCAGTATATTATGCTAAAATTCCAGTATATTATGCTAAAAATCCAGTATATTATGCTGGAAGTCCTGTATATTATACTAGAGATCAAGTATATTATGTTGGAAATCCAGTATATTATGCTCGAATATTTTTTAGATTTTGAACAACGTTTTTATTCAGATTTATCTTTATATGAAAAATAACTAAATTTTTATTATTTTTGAAATTATGACTATTTTCTAATAATCACTTTTAAAGCTGATTATTTTTTAGTTTCACCTGAGTAAGAGGCAATTGTTTAAGATTCTTTGATCCTGAAATCTATATTATTTATACATCATGATCCTTTACAATTTTAAATTTAAAAAAATGACTTTTTGAAATCTTTCATGTGTAAAAAAGAAATCTCTTAAGTGTAAAAATAAATTTTTCGTATATAAAAAATAAATAGGATCATAAAATTAAAAATAAGTTTGTATAAAACTAAAAAATCAATTGACCCACCCAAATTCCAAGAGGCAATTTTTGCTGATAATTTGGAAACTCACACCCACATAATGACACTACAAAACAGAAATTCTGAATTTACGATTTACGAGGATTGTCATGAGAAATTCCTCTCACACCTTGCTTTAGTGCCTTTCAACACTTGTTCCCAAACATCTTAGTGGGAGTTTGGACATAAGAATAGTAAAATTTTGAAGGGCGTAGTTTTATTTTATTTTTTAAGTGAAAATTATATTTGAAAATTAGAGTTATATTTGGACATGAATATAATTTAAGGTTATTTTTAATTTTTGTGAGTGATTTGAGTAAAATTTTAAGAGTAGTTTTTTGGGTAAAAACTGCACGGGGCGCCTTATTTGGTCGCCCACATTTAACCTATACTCATATTTTTAAAATTATTTAACCTATACCCTAATTTTGACAATTTCAGGCGCCTCCTTCTTCCTGCTACTGTGCAAAACTTCAGCTTATTTAGTGCTGAAGTTTTTACAAATGAACTATATAACTTCAGCATCTTCTGCTGAATTTTTTTGAAAAAACTTTATGATAAACTAATGAATCAAGGATAAAATTTCAGCTTCTTTAGTGCTGAAATTTTTACAAATGAACTAAATAACTTCAGCGGCTGCTAAAGTTTTTGAAAAAGCTTTATGATAAAACTAATGAATTCAGGACAAAACTTAAGTTTCTTTAGTGCTGAAGTTTTTTTACAAATGAATTAAATAACTTCAGCATCTGCTGAAGTTTTTGAAAAAGCTTTTATGACAAAATTAATGAATCCAGAACAAAACTTCAACTTATTTAGTGCTGAATTTTTTACAAATGAGCTAAATAACTTCAGCATCTTCTGCTGAAGTTTTTGAAAAAGCTTTTGGACAAAACTATTGAATCCAGGACAAAACTTCAGCTAAAACATGTTGAAGTTCAACAAATAAAGAACAAACTTCAACTAGTAGAATGCTTAAGTTCAGTCGTCTACTAGAATGCTGAAGTTTGTGTGATTGCCTTTGTTACTTCATGCCCGTATGCCTCAAGTTTAGGCGAAAAGTGGGTATGCTTGCAATTTTTTTGCAAAGTGGGTATAAGTTAAAACGTGACCCAAAAAGCGGGTATAGATGCAAATGCTCCATTTTTTGGAGTTTTTCAAATTTTTGAAAAATTTCAAAATTCATCTTCAAATAAAAATTAAAACTTTTAAGGACATACACTAATTTCGAATAAAAGTAAAAAATTCGAAAAAAGATTCATGCCCAAACGGGCTCCTATTTCAAAAAAAGTCTTTCTTACCATTTTAATACTAATAAGTCTTCCAAAAAAAGGTCATCCATTAGCACTTAATATAACTAGGATTAAACTTGATTGTATCTTTCTTTTCATTTTTAAAGACATATCATGGTTCTAGAAAGATATAAGATGTATATCGTTTTACGGGGGAAGATGAGGGGGCACAGGTGCGAGGTTGCACTTAGGGTTTTCTGTTCGCAGATACGAGTTTGAGACATGAGATGAGAGGTCACTTTTGCGGATCTTGTGGCACTGATGCGAAGGCGCCTCTGATATTTGTATTTATATGTCGCAGTCGCATCTCGTATTTCGTGGAAATTATATGTATAATGTAACGATTTATGCTAATTCATGGTATTTTTATGTGAAAAAGTCACTTGGACGCAATGTGAGACGAAAGTGCACGACTTGAAACAAAAATAGTACAACAGACGAAATTGCCCAAGCTAGCGCGTCGCGGACGTTGGGGAGCAGGGACTTTTCCTAGTTCACTCAGGACAAGGTTTCTCGGTCCTACACGATCTCAACTCGTATGAAAAGAAGTCTAAACCTATTTTGGAGGGACATCATTGTAATAACCCGATTTTTTTTTTATACTTATTAATTGTGAGACTAGAGAAATTAAATTTTTTATTATTTTTTTATAATTATTGGGTCAAAGTTTAAGCTAGTGAAAAAAAAATTATTACAATATATGTGTATCAGATAAGTGGCGAGGGACTAAATACACATTACAAATTGAGAATTTGAAGTAAATAACCTTAGGTATTATTTAAAAGGTTAATAAATGGGCTCAATCCACCTATATTTTTATATCACGTGAGAGTGTCTCGGAGTTATATACATATACTATGGCTTATATTTGAGAAGGAAAAAAATCAACGAAAGAAGACTTCTAATTGGCGGCTGCGTGAAGGAATTGGTGAAATAGCTTCACATAACATTGAAACACATTGCATTATACTATTGTGGAAGAAGAATGATGGTTGCATTAATAACTAGTGATGTTGTAATGAATAAGAAGTAACATTATGATATTACAATATTATACAATAATTGATTAGTTAAGGGTTACATAGAAATAGAGAAAATCTCAAGAATAAGATAATCAGATATGGGAAAGAACTTTATTGCTACAGTTCGGTATTTTCTTACTTTTAGTTTAGAATACATAATGATCACCCAATCATGAGAGGGCAATATAATCTAATAATACTAGTGGTAAACTTTATGAACACTTAACAAAGAAATCAATGTTCGGAATCGCTGGGTTATATTTGAGAACACTGTCTCGACTTTCACTGCTACATATTTGGATTAATTCGAAGAGGGCTGACTTTGATTTGAATTTCTCCTAAAATTATAGAAATTATTTATTTAGACTAAATAGGATGTGTTATTCAATATTTTAGACAGATTGAGGTCATTGGGGCCGTTTGGTTGGTGTTCTAGACATTGCAAGTTGGGGAAACTTCTCGTTAGCGAGGTAAGTAAGACTTTAAGCTTTGGTACTTGCTTTTCTAAAACCCGTTTTGAAAGCGTGTTTTTCTCTGCCTAGTCCATGTGTTGGGACAAGCGTGCGCTTGGTAGAATCGATGGTCTTAGACCAGCCGCAAATATATATTATTTTAATTAAAGTACAATATATATATATATATATATATATATATATATTATTTTATAAGTTGTTTGATAGTTTGATACGGCTGTGCACCATGATGTTAAGTTTGATACGGCTGTGCGCCATTATATTAAGTTTGATACGGTTGTGCGCCATGATGTTGAGTTTGATATGGCTGTGCGCCATGATGTTGAGTTCCATACGACTGTGCGCCATGATGTTGAGGTATTGTGTATGCCTTTGTACATCACCCGAGCATTGTGTATGCTTTTTGATATAGTTGAGGCATTGTGGTGTCGTTGTGGACTCGTAGATGTGTTGGTAAATTTCTTTCACTGCAATTATGATATGTACTCTTGTTGGTTAATTCTTAATAACTCTGTTGATACACATATATTGAGTTATTGTATAATAATCATATTTGCTATATCATTCGTATTGAGGTGTGTTTGTATTTTCTGACACTTGTTCCAGAGGTATTTAAAGTGGCGGGTCGAGGATCTTACTGGGTTATATTTACGTATAACTCACTCCTTGCCTGCATCTCTATGCAGATGCCGTTGCGGGAGATAGAGCTAGTGGTTGTCTAGTTTGTTCGAGTGGATCCTATTGCCGAGGTGAGCCACCGCATTGTTCGTGGAGGCTTTCGTTTCAGACTTACCTCGCTCGTGTTAGTTATTTTTTTTTTCTTTGGGGTTTGCATACCCGTCGATAAAACTCATGTTACTCTGTTAGATGCTCCATGGTCTTAGTGTGGGATTTGGGCTAGAGTTTCATTATTTGAGTGATTGTTAGTTTTTCTATTGATTGACTAAGGTATTGGGCGATAATCATTTCCTCTTTAATTATTAATAATATTATTAGGCCTACATTTTTTTCTCTCTCAGTGTTTGTGTAAATGGTTAAACATTAGAGAAAGAGGTTCGCCTGGCAGGTGGTATTAGCTGGGTGCCAGTTACGTATAGGGGGTAGTTTGGGATGTGACAAAGTTGGTATTAGAGCGTAGAATTTAAGTCCCGGGTCATGGAGCATTGTTTAGTAGATTCTTGTTTATGGGTATGTAGGCGCCCATACTTATGATCTTGAGGCTAATAAGCATTTAGGATGTTTTCCCTTCTTTCATTCTTTATTCGTGCGTTAAGCTAAATCGAGTCTAAATTTGGAATGTCCTTTTCGTAGATGGCACTAACACGCATATTCTCCTATGTTGGACGACATAATTGATTTGAATATATTGGATAATATATATGCAGTCGAGAGTGACCTTGAGTACATGGGATATATTATGCATTAGTTGTAGTTGAGAATTGATATGTTATAAAATTTGGGATAGCTCTATTTGAAGGAACCTCTTTTAAGTTAAAAAAAAACGTGTGATTCTTAAAGTGAACTAATGATATGGATTTTGTTTTGGCAAAACCTAATTCGAGTGAGAGGAGAGAGAAGCTCTGGAGAAAAAACGTGCGACTGTGCGATTGCCATCTCCAGCGCTGCCATGGCCAATTTGGCCGGCGGCCAATCGTCTTCTCCGACTGGGCAGCCTCCCCCCACCCTCGCCCAGCCCCCAGCGAACACCAATAACAATCCTCAACCTTCTACAATCAATTCTACAGCAACGAATTATGCTGGACTTCTAAAACCCAGCACGATCAATGCAAACTCTGGAGTAAACAGTGGTATGCATGCTACTGTTGAATCAATATCGATGAGAAGAGCTGCGTTTATTAATGGACAACCATTAGTTACTTTTACTGAGGCAGAAGTGGATCGAATGAACATAATTGAAGGGCTTCAATACGCTGTTGTTGGGAAATTTGCATACGGCTGGCCAGAACTTCAAGAAATACGCAAGATTGTTCCTTCTCAATGTGGGATTAAAGGTGCATGCAGTATTGGATATCTAAGGGACATACATATCTTAATTAGATTGACATTATGGCAGGATTTCATTGATTTTACGTCAAAAGGCGCATATTATGTTCGAGACAGCACTGGACATGATTATCAGTTGCGTCCTCTTATATATGACTCCAAATTTAAGGCTGGGGAAGAAACGACGAAGGCGATGGCATGGATATCGTTCCCAGGTTTACTTCCCACATTTTATGTAAAGGAATGTCTATTTTCTATTGCCTCAGCAGTAGGTAAGCCTCTACAATTAGATATGGCTACGATCAATAAGACTCGACCTAGTTGTGCGAGGGTTAAAGTTCTTGTTGATTTGTTATCTAATCATCCTGAGAAAGTAAGGATGGACATTGTGAATGAATCTACAGGGGAAATCGGGACGGAATGGGTGAAAGTAAAATATGACATGATGCCTAAATATTGCACGGAGTGTAGACTTCAAGGTCATGATGACTTTGAGTGTTGGCATTTGCACCCAGAGTTGAATGATACTGGAAAACGGGAAGCAGTAGATATTGGTAAGAACAAGGTCCAGACTAATGAATCAATAATGATTTTGACTAGTGGAAAGGTTGTAGGCAATATTGAAGGTCAGTGGAAGGAAGTTAGAGACAAGCGAGTGAAGCATGGTGCAAGAAGAGATGTCGTACAAGATCAGAGTGGTACAGGAAGAGAAATTGTCCCAGTTACTGGACAGTTTCAACAGGAGATTGGAAAAGCAAGGAGACNTGGCAAACTGAATTTTAAAGCACCTGCTTTTAATCCTAAATCAGATGGGAAAGCTTCAATGAAGAAAGATAACAAGATAATGACTACTGAGGTGGGCAATGGGAGTAAAGGAGTAGCTAACAAAGAGTCTACTTCAGCATGGGTGAACAGAATCTTTAATGAAAATTTGGTGACAACAAACCAATCATGTAGAGAGATACCATCACAAACAAGAGAGATGGCAGCAACAAATGGAATCTTAACGGATAATACAAGGCTAGAGATCACTAGAGAAAGGCTGTGGGCGAATCAAATAAAAGTGGATTCAGAAGAAGGGGAGTTACTAGAAGGAGTCATGGGAGAAGAGGAATCATCAGACG
>ML358339.1:0-48702 GCA_005239505.1 Nicotiana paniculata | reverse complement strand
TAGTAATAGCATTGTACCTGAAGTAGAAAAAGAGTTACAACTCTTTAACGGTGCTAATCTAGGACTATGGACCTTGTTCACCGATGGTTCTTCAAATATAAAAAGTGCCGGCTTAGGCATAGTCTTAATATCACCCACAGGTGAAAAGACACGGCAAGCTATCAAGTGTTATCCTATAACTAACAATGAAGCAGAGTACGAAGCTATTATTTCAGGGCGTGAACTTGCACGAGAGCTCTCAATCGAGCAAATTGTGATCAACAGCGACTCCCAACTGGTAGTAAATCAGATACAGGGGACTTACATCGCTCGAGAGACTAGAATGCAACAGTATATTGAAAAAGCACGAGAGTTCGTCAGACAATTCAAAACATGGAAGGTAATGCAATACCTAGAGAGGAAAATGCAGAAGCAGATGCATTAGCTAACGTCGCAGCAGTCACAGAACTAACGAACAAAGGCAATGCAATTATCGTCCAACTATTTCATTCAATAATAGACCAAGACAGGAATGAGATAACTTTCAACAACTTAACATGGGACTGGAGAAACGAAATTCTTAATTTTTTGGAGAATGGCACCGTACCTGAAGACAGGAAAGCAGCTCAAGCACTTCATCGCAAAGCTGCACGGTACTACCTTATTCGCAACTCACTTTATCACAAGATGTTCGGAGGACTCCTAGCTAAATGCCTCAGACCTAACCAAACGGAATTTTTGATGAAAGAAGTCCACGAAGAACACTGTGAAAATCACTCAAGGGCGAGATCCTTAGTGAAAACCCTAATCAGAGATGGATACTATTGGCCTAAGATGGAAGAAGAAGCCGATAACTTCGTATCCAAATGTGACAGGTGCCAAAAGTTTGCCAATAACATGCATCGACCAATGGAACTATTGTATCCGATAATATCCCCATGGCCTTTCATGAAATAGGGGATGGACATAGTGGGACCTCTTCCCACAGTTAAAGGACAGGTAAGGTTTTTACTCGTGCTAACTGACTATTTTACAAATGGGTAGAGGCAGAAGAGTTCGAACAAGTGTGAGAAAAGGAAGTTAAAAGCTTCTTATGGCGAAACATAATATGCCACTTTGGAATACCAAAGGAAATTGTGTGCGATAATGGCCCACAATTCATAGGCTCACAAATCACAGAATTCTTCGAAAGTTGGCAAATCAAGCAGATCACTTCAACGCTGTACCACCCCGTAGCTAATGGTCAAGCTGAGTCAACGAATAAGGTCATCATCAACAATCTAAAGAAGCGGCTGGATAAAGCCAAAGGAAACTGGCCTGATGAGTTACCAGCGGTACTATGGGCATACAAAACAACTTGAAAAATAGCCACGGGAGAAACTCCATTTGCACTTGTTTATGGATCAGAAGCCTTAATACCTATGGAGATTGGCGAACCAAGCATAAGGTTCTCAACAGCCATGGAGGGAGAAAACGATGACGAATTGAGGACCAACCTGGACCTGCTCGAACCACGGAGAGAAGCAGCATTGATACGGATGGCAGCTCAAAAACAAATCATAGAGCGTTATTACAACCGTAAAGCTCATCTCAGGTACTTTAAGATTGGGGACTTCGTCCTCAAAAAAGTCTTTCAATCAACGAAAGAAGCAGGTGCAGGAAAGCTAAATCCAAACTGGGAAGGACCTTACAAAATCCGAGGCATAGCTGGGAAAGGCGCCTATGAGTTGGAAGCTATGGATGACAGAGTTCTACCAACAAACTGGAACACCATCCACCTAAAGGAGTATTACTTCTAAGGAAAAGAATACCCCCCTTCAGGTATCAAACATTCGATTTTATTTTGAATATTTAAAAATTTTACTAACTTTTTTAGATGATAGGCATAAAGCTAACCCATCACCAGATGATGATATTAGACCTGCAAAGACGCGAGGAAATAACACAATTCCCGGTCTAGGGTTACACTTTCTGATGGACGTTTTAAAAGGGTTAAGCAGTCATCATCTAAAAAACTATATACCTTCGAGTCCGGAATGTTTTTCCTTTTCAGGAAAAGGACCACAAGGAAGGAATAATCAAGTGCTCGAGATTTCATTCTTCAAAGCTCAAACACTTGGGGGACTATACAGTATGGAAGGCTAAGACGAAGCAAAAAAGACTATCAGAAAGTCAAAAGCTCGAGCCTGAAGACCCATCTACCCAACAAGACAAGTGATACGAGCAAAATCGAAAGAAATCAAAAGAGTCATCAAAATACAAAGACTAATGAAAAAAGCAAAAACCTTCGAACATGTTCAGGTTGAAAGGAAAAATATTAGTCACGAGAAAGAAATGTACATCTTTATACTTATTCAAAGTTGTTGTAACAAAAACAGTTAGGGGTAAAAGATCATCATCAATGTACTCATTCAAAAAATTGTTCTCGAATAAAACAGTTATGGATGAAAGATCTAAATCCTTGTATTTGTTCAAGAAACTGTTATCAAATAAAAACAGTTACGAATAAGAAAACATTTCCCTCGTACTTATTAGAAAACTGTTTCCAAAACAGTTGCGGGTAAAAATCCCAATCTTTATAAAAACTGTTACCTATGAAAACAATTACGAAATACAAGAGTATATCAAATCTGTTAAACAAAAACAGTTGCAAACATGAGTTTTAGATGATAACCAAACACATGTAAAATGTCATGGAAGTTCAAACAAAAAACTTTCCTTGGAAACATTCTTAAACATGTGTAAGATTCCTATCACTCTATTGTATTATCATGAAGTCGAGACGTCTTCTTCATGACAATTATAAACTATGCCTACTACAAAAAGGCACACGTTTAATATGACACCGTGCCTATTACAAAAAGGTACGAGTAATCTAAAGCATTCTACATGCAAAACTCAAAGGTAAAACTAAAACCTCAAAAAATGAAGCATGCAAAAGACTTAGAGAGTGAAACAAAAACTCAACAAAAGTCATATTAGCATTAATATATTAAAACGGATAAGCAAAAAACTAAGTATTAACTTATACTTAGCCGTATGGAATTTTTATATATACATTGAGATGCCCCTAAGTTGTTATTTGGGGACTTTAAAGAAATCCAAATTTACCCCCGATGGGACTGGGGCTAACCACCAATTGGGACAAAGAAAAAAAAAGGGGGGGATGAACCAACTAAACTTCTTCAAAGAGAGGGGTNAGCCTTCTCCATGGCTTCCTTAGTTTTAGCTATTTCAGCACTAAGGTCGAAACCCTCTTGACTCATTTCTATCAATGTGTCAAGGCGAGAATTCATGTACGCCCAGCTCACATCGACAGCAGCCAGCTCTTCAAGATCTTCATAATCCTTTGACCATACTTGAAGCTCAGCTCTTAATCCGTCCTTCTCCGCTTCTGCTGCTTCATGGGCGGCCCTTAACGGTACAATCGACTCCTCTAGAGTTTGAGCTTTGTCTAAAGCCTTACGAAGGTCCTCTTGAGTACGAGTGAGTGATTGCACGAGCTCGCCTGAGTATTCCTCCTTCTGCCCCAACAAGTTTTTCAAGTCTCTAATCTCCTCTGAGGCACGGGACAGCTGCTCAGTGAACGAAGACTCCAGAACACTCTTGTCTTTATCAGCCTGACTGGAAGAAGCCTTCTCTACTGCCAGTTCTGCTGCCATGAGTCTCATCTACCGCTTCAAGGTACTCCTTTCCTCTTCTAAAGCATCTATGTCAGCCCTTAGGCTATCATACTGTGCTTTTCAATTATCAGCATCGGCCTGCAACTCTTTTGTCTCCTGGTCCGTGTTTGAAATCCTCTTCATAAGCTCCATGCCTATAAGGTTAATCTACAATAAATAAACCAGTCAGATATGGTACATTTCATATACGAGAATGAAAGAGGATAACTTGCATCATACCTTCAAAGAAGTATGCACGACCTCATTGGCCCATGTAAGAGCACCATGGCTGGCTAGCTTGGCTTTCTCAGAGGGACCTATCAAAGGCTTGAGCCACACTTCGGGCTCACCCATTTTCTTGAAAAGATTCCCCTCAGCTGGAACTTCTATTACCACCTGCCGCATCTCTCTGCTGGAAGACCCTACTTCCCTAACGGAAGGCATGGAAGCAGGCAGAGATGAAACAACAACATGCACAGAGGGTTGAGGAGCTGGAGAAGCCACGGGCAAAGCATCAGGCACGGAGGATTGAAAAGTTAAGGAAGTTATAGGCAAAGCAACAACAGAAGCCGAAATAGCCAAAGGAACAGATGAGACCGCTTCTCTCAAAGAAGCAGGAAAGACAGCTGCCAAATGGACATCGTCAGGAGCAAGATCAACACCTTCATGAATAGGGGAATGTGAAACATCATCAAGGACAAAGGGCTCAACCACAGACACGGAAGGCAAGGTCAAGGGCGTAAGCTCATCATATGAAACCACCCGCCTTCTCCGTGGCATGTGTACTAAAGCATCTTCTTTTTCTTCTTCTACCGAACGAGACTCACCAATCTTCCTCTTCGAGGAAGATGAACTAACAATAATTTCTTGGTCCTGAGCCAAAGACATCTTCGGGATAGATGAAGCAGACACCCCACAAGCAGAGAACCCTATTAAAAGGGAAAAAGTTAAACGACAAAGAAAGAAGAGACTCGAGTAAGGAAAGAAGCAAGAACAAGAGCTTCACTTACTGTGGGTCTTTACATTCCAACCATACCTCCCAGCGAGGTACTTCCAAGATCTCTCTTCTAAAGGAGCAACGAACAATAATTTTTCTACCCAATCACGGATACCGGAGACATTCTCGACAGAATCCATGATTGCTGAGAGAAGAAGAAACAGATACGGTGTTAATAAAACATCTTAAGTCAAAATGAGGATAAGTAAATAAATGTGAGCTAAAGCATACTCACGTGCGCGATTCCACTTCTCAGGGAAGGGAAGATTTTCTTCACCCACTAAACCAACAGTGGGTACATCAACATACCGAAGGTACCAACCCCTATCCTTATCATCTCCAGGGGTTACCAGCACTCTTTTGCTTCTAGCAGTCAGAGTAAAAACCCCTTCACGAAATAAGGTAGGAGAGTAGAGGTGAATAAGATGGTTGAAGGTAAAAGGAACCGAGGCTAAAGAAGCCAAACTCCTAAGACATGCGACAACTCGCCACACAAGCGGACCAACTTGTCCTAAGCAGATATTGAAAAAATGGCAGAATTCAATTATGAATGGGTCAATGGGGGGTCTAAACCCTAGAGTGAAAGGGTACGTATAAATAAAAGAATATCCTGTCTTGTAAGACGTTATTCTTTGATTACCATTAGGAATATAGACAGGGAAATAAGGACTCCAAAAGCACTCCCTACGAACAAGGGAAATCTGACCCTCAGTTATAAGGGTTGGATACCTTTCGACACTTTCACGGGAAGAAGATTGGTCTACAAGAACTTGACTATCCCTAGCAAAAACAAACTCAGCAGGGAAAATTTCATCAACTCCAGGTTCACGAAGGCGTTCACCTCTACTTCTAGACAAAGACCGAGAAACCCNAAGAGGGCGTTAAATTTTCAATATCTATTACTCCCTGAGGTTGGTTTGAAGAAGACATGTTTACAAAGGCAAGAAGAAAGTTCTTTACAAAAGACAAAGTTAGAAAAGTGTTTCATGGAAGCAAAGAAAAGAAGAAAGGTATTTATACTTGAGGACAACCGTCAAACATGGGAAAAAGAAAAATAATGATGAAAAGTCATAATTGAAGATGTCACTTTGGGACTGGAACAGCCGCAAAAAGCCCTAAAAGGTGCCGAGTAAATGCATAACTAATCCGAAAAGGACATGTGGTATGAGCATTAAATATAAGTGACAAACGACGCCTATGGTGCAGAGAAGGATACAGTGATTCGAGAAAAAGCGGCGGCAAAATATTCTCGCCATAAATGAATATCCACTTACCAAATATTAATCGTTAAATATATGGTAAGTGGGGGACTATCTGTATTGGTAAAAAAGAGTTTCACACGTAAGCCAACTTTTGACAACTCAGCCAGTCACGTGGACACAGGAAAATGCGACAGCTGGATGTGATTATTTGAAGAGGTACGGAACAAAGAGGCACGATTCAGTAAACCCTCGAGCTTATCAGCCACAGGAAATTCTACGTGATCAAAACAGGGAAGATGCACGGTCAGAATGAATCTAGACAAAGTTACGGGCAGATTCAAAGACCCACAATTGATTACTCGAACATTATGTAACCGTACCCCAATTACCGTTATCCTTTGTAATGCCTCACTAATGTCATAATTAGTCATTAATGAGAAACCATAACAAGAGTTGTACCTTATAGGAATCTCCTAAATAAGGGAGGGGAATACAGCTTGTAAAGGCATCTGATTCTCGAATATAATTGACTTTGCTTTTCTATATTTCTGCAATATTGTCTGTTATTCATTTTTCTCTATTTCCTTGATTATCAGTAACCCGTGTTCATCTTAAAAATAACTTTAGTCAAAGGGTCTAATTCTTTGGTTAAACATGGGGTGGCCCCGATACTAGATTTTGAGATCGTACAATATGCCCACAGGACTTCGGACAGAATTTCCTTCCATTTCGCTTTGGCGTCGGTCAGTCTCTTCTTAAGGTTTTGGAGTATGGTCTTGTTTGTAGACTCTGTCTGCCCGTTCCCACTAGGGTGTGAGGGTGTTGATAGGATCCCCTTGATCTTATGGTCCCCGAAAAATTTGCTCACCTTACTGCCGATGAACTACTTCTCGTTGTCACATACGATCTCGGCCAGAATTCTGAACCGACATATTATGTGGTCCCAAATAAAATTAATAACTTCTTTCTCCCTGAATTTCTCAAATGCCTGAGCTTCAACCGATTTAAAAAAATAGTCAGTCATAAATAATATAAATTGAGCCTTACTGGGTGCCCATGGCAGGGGACCGACGATATCCATTCCCCATTTCATGAATGGACAAGGTGACAAGACCGAACATGTCACTCCCAAAACTCCGGGAGCGCGACCAGCGCTCAACCGAGTGAACTCGGCCGAGCAAGTCTGTTAGATTTACTTCTACCCAAACTCATCCATAAATAAAGAGGAGATGTACTCCATTAATCAAACATTGATAAGATTTAATTAACAACTCCCATTTCATTTCCGTTAGCAGCTTCATTCATAAATTCCTAAATATTACAAGTTTATAGATATAATGAGAAACATGCTTGCCAAGTATCAACATTTCTAGTTCAATTCCCAACATCAAATACCACCCACAACCTGTTGGTGCCTCTAAGTACAATAGAAGAGTAATAAGGAAATGCCGGCAACAAGGCCCTAGCTATACCTCAAACACAATACAAGAGGAACAAAAGATACATGATCTCGAAATGAAGTGGGTCTCACCAAGTCAGCTCGGGAGAGAGAGTACCGCTATCACTGATCAATGCCGCTTGTTGTGGAACCACCTGCATCCATTAAAGATGCAACACCTCCGGCAAAAAGGGACGTTAATACCATCGAATAACACTAGTATATATGACTAAATATCCTCTTCCAAAATAGAATTATCCAAGTGAGAAGGGGAAACCATAGAGACAACAAGTCACAATCAACAATATCCAAATTTCCAATTGAAACATAACACTTTTCAAAATACGAAAATAATATATATTTTTGGTTGGGAGATCATTAGCACCGATATACCACCGTGTTTTTAGCACGGAGTTTGATCACGCCCGATCGACTAGGACATCTCTCCACGAACAATGTGGTTTGACATGTGATGCGAAAGAAAGGTGTTACCAAGAGTAGTACCACCATGTGCGCAACATGTCGTCCGATCTCCACCCCATCAGCTAGGCCGCCTTCCCACATGTGCCGTGTGGGTTGACTTTTCCAATTCACATCTATTATCATTTTCATCCCAATAACAGGGTATAATCACAAATGCACCAGTGTTTCAGTTTCATCCCAAATAAGGGGAATAAGCATAATCCATCCCTACACCGGCACATGTGGTTTCAGGTGTGGGCCTTATGACCCACCCTTCCTCGGTTTGCTAATGATACTTCCAAAATTTTTTTGTTTTTCACACCAGGAAACAAAAGTACAAATGTATTCACCTCATCATAATTCACATTGTATAGATCTTCACTAGTAATTTCAATTACTCACAACGACAATATTTTCTTGGATCTTTTGGCCATTCACAAGATTCTTTCTTGATGGCACAATGGCCGTATTTCATACTCCACACTTTCACCTTTTTATTTTCAAGGGTCAACATCAAATATCACCATATAGAATATTTAGGAAATCATAAATCTCAAATTTAGTAGTAATGGAAATTTTAAACATAGAAGGTTTCTTTCCAAAGAGTGGGGCACACCGACCCGCAATAAAAATACACATCAAAGTCATAAACAAGCAATACACTATTTATTCTTGAAATATTCTTTCCCAAAAACGACAAAGTATAATTTCAACACTTGAGTATGTAAGAACTCCAATCACATTGGATATATTTATTAAGTAAGCATTAGTAAAAACAACCATTTGTGGTATGAATTGAGTACACAAGTGTTTAGGCAATTCTATTTTTGAAGTCATTTTTTTAAGATGATCAACAACAAGACATTTCCAATCAAGACTTTAGGTACACATATGAGCAATTAAGAGTCTTAAGCATCTCAAGTTTATCTAACACAATTTGGGCATACTAGCTTTCATTTAAAACACGAATAAAGCCATAATATTTTAATGTGCAATCCATACTTTGAACATATAACTTTCGACATAAGACTTATTCAGAATAGTCAAGTTTATAAGGGATAACCCAGAACATAGGAATTAAGAACTTGAGCCAACCATTCTTGAAACTTGCAGGAACATGGAATTCGATTCTAAGAGAGAAAATTTAGTCAACATACCTTGTTTGAACTTTCCTTAAGTTACTACCACGTCCCAACACTTCTAGCAATAACAATCTATAGGAAGATAGCAAAAGTTGGATAATAATTAGGAGGATTCATATGATGTAACTCTCTCTTAGGAATTTTGTCAAACACTTAACATGCAAAATAGACTATAAAAATCTACAATGGTAATCCCTTCCTCCCTCAACCGATTTCAACAAGAACCTACTCAAACTAGTTCATTAAACCCACATACTACAAGCTATTGACACGTGCATGGCCTAATTCCAATCCCAGAATGTGCTTAGACCCTAAAATAACTTGTATGGGTGGTATAGGACAGGAACTTACCCGGATAGATGGCGGTCTAGTGATTGACTTCCTTGATTCTTGAGGTTTTGTGCAAGATTGGGTGATTAGAAAGCTAGGTTTCCCCCTTCTCTCTCTAAATGCTCTTACCTCTCTCTAAAATCATCAGACAAACGTCCCAAAATAAGCCCCAAAGACTATTTATCAAAATGGGGTCGGGTTATAAAAATAAGAAAATAGACCCTCCGAACTCAGGTTTGCGGTTGCAGAATGGACCGCATAACAGGTATGCGGCCCGCAAAATGGGCCGCAAAAATGATGCCAGGAACTAGGTTGCACTGGACCGATATGTGATAGGTCTACAATCCACAGACCACTTATGCGGCCGCAGAATGGGCCGCATCGCCCAACGAAATTTCCTTATCCTAACTCTACAATAGAAGTGCGGACCGCGAAACAAGTATGTGATCGCACAATGGACCGTGAAACAACCCTCAAAATTCAACAATTCTTTTTCTCAACTCCGTGATGATTATGGGGCCTTACAGAATGCAGCAGATCCCCACTGGTGGATCATTGGTGCCTGCCTCTGACAGCCGTCCTTAGCATTTTTCTCCATATCGATACAGTAATAGTCGGCTCTGATTATTTTAGGAACTAGCGATTTGGCCCATGAGTGGTTTTTGCAGGTGCCTTCGTGAACTTCCCTCAAAACGTATTCGGTGTCTCCCGGCCCCATACATACGGCGAGTGAGCCAACGAATGTTCTTCTGAATAAGGTGTTATCTTCGAATAGGCTGAACCTGTACACCTTCGTACGCAAAGCTCTTGATTCTTTAGGATTCGAGGGTAGCTTCCTTGTCTTCAAGTAATCTATATACTTGTTTCTCCAGTCCCAGGTTAAGCTTGTTGAATTTATCTCGTCGTGGCCTTCTTCCACTACCGATTTCATGAGTTGTATGACCGTTCCCGAGTTGAAATCAGCGTCATCAACGGACGACCCCAAGTTAGCTAGAGCATCGACTTCGCTGTTTTGATTTTAGGGTACGTGCTGCAGGGTCCACTCTTGAACCGATGTAGCATTACATGTAGTTTATCCAAGTATCTCCACATTCGTTCCTCTTTCACTTTGAACATCCCATTGACTTGATTCATCACAAAGAGGGAATCGCATTTAGCTTCGATCACTTCAGGCCCCCAGGCTTTTAGCCAATTCAAGACCTGCAGTCATGGCCTCATACTCGGCCTCATTGTTAGTCAATTTCATAGTTCTAATAGATTGTCTAACTCGTTACTCGTGGGTGGCTTTAACACGATGCCAATCCCAAACCCTTTTGCATTCAAGGCACCGTTCGTAAAGATGTCGAAATCCCCGAGGAAGTCCCCGAGTTCAACAACAATTCCCTTTAGACTTCGGGTATCAAGGCTGACGTGAAGTCGGCCACTAAGTTTGCCAAAATTTGGGATTTGATGGCGGTTCGGGGTCGATATTCGATATCGTACCCGCAAATTTCCACAGCCCATTTGGCCAATCGTCTTGAGAGCTCGGCTTTATGTATTATGTTTCTTAACGGATTAAGTAGTTACGACACCCTTTAAGAAACATATGGTATGGCACTGAAAATACGGCTTTAACTTCCAGGAGGCGCTTAGCAAAGCGAGCACCAACTTCTCGAGGTGAGGATACCTAGTTTTAGCCTCGCCCAAAGTCCTGCTAACATAATAGATAGGAAATTATGTACCTTCCTCTTCCCGGACTAGGACTCCATTTACCGCTATCTTGGATACCGCTAAGTAGAGGTACAACTGCTCGTCTGCCTTCAGAGTATGAAGCAAATGTGGGTTTGAAAGGTACCGCTTGAGTTCTTCCAATGTTTGTTGGAACTCCGACGTCCACGAGAAGTTATTCTTCTTTCTTAACAACAAGAAGAACCAATGGCTCTTATCGGAGGACCTTGAAATGAACCGTCCCAAGGAGGCTGTGTGCCCTGTTAACATTTGAACGACCTTGACATTGTCCACGACTGTGATGCCTTCTATGGCCTTGATTTTGTCGGGATTGATCTCAATTCCCCGGTTGGACACCATAAATCCGAGGAAATTTTCGCATCCAACCCCGAATAAGCATTTCTCCGGGTTCATCTTCATACTGTATTTCTTTAGTATGTTGAAGGTTTCCTGCAAATGTTCCAAACGATCCTCTACTCGCAGGGACTTTACTAACATGCTGTCAGTGTAAATCTCCATTGATTTTCCTATTTGTTGTTCGAACATCCGATTTACTAGGCATTGGTAAGTGCAACCGACGTTCTTTAATACGAACGACATTACATTATAATAATAGGTGCCAATATTTAGTGATGAAGGAAGTTTTATCCTGATCGCCCGGGTCCATCCAGATTTGGTTATACCCGAAATAGGCGTCGAAAAAGCTGAGGATCTCGTGGTCGGCCGTCGCATCGACCATGTGATCGATGTTGGGTAGAAGAAAAGAGTCCTTAGGGCATTCCTTGTTCAGGTCTTTGTAGTCTACACACATTTTTAATTTAATTCCTTTTTAGGGACCACTACTATGTTGCTAACCAATCCGGGTATTTAACTTCTCGAATAAAGCCTATTTTAAGGAGTTTAGATACCTCGTTTTTGATGAATGCATGCTTGACTTTGGACTGAGGCCTCCTCTTCTTTTTCACCGAGTGAAACTTTAGATCCAAGCTCAGCTTGTGAGTGGTTATTTCCGGCGGTATCCCTGTCATGTCAAGATGGGACCAAGAAAAACAATCTATGTTAACTTAAGGAATTCAATGAGTTTTTTCTTGAGCTCGGGACTTAATACCGTGTCCAAGTATACCTTCCAACCGGGTAGGTGCTCGATCAGTATGACTTGCTCCAGCTCCTCGACCGTTGACTCGGTGGCATCAAAATCGACAGGGGCTATGAAAGACCTAGGAACCCCGTAGTCGTCATCCTCGCTCGTCCCCTGCTTTCCTGGTTTGGTCGGGGCCGATGTTAGTGATTGCTATTTGGTTTCTTCCTTGGTGACCGAACTCGGGTTCCTTGATGTCGAGAGTGTGGATATCGGGACCACCTCATCAACCGCGAACATCTCTTTTGCGGACGGTTGCTCTCAGTAAACTATTTTAACACCTCTTGGTGTGGGGAATTTCAACACTGGTGTAATGTCGAGGGTACTGTCCTTATGTTGTGAATCCATGGGCTCCCGAATAGATCATTGTACCTCATCTCTCCTTCGATCACGTAACATTGGCCCCTAGGAATGTCAACCCCACAAATGATCATGTTTATGATGTGCTGAGGTTCCTCTTGCTCGATCTTCTTGTTGGAATCCCTATTCCTGAAGTGATTTTTGGCTCGATCACTCAAAAACTCTCATAGGTTTCCGTTGTTGAATAACCAGGCTACTTCCTCCCTCAGTTGCCGACAGTCTTGAGTTCTGTGGCTGTTAGTGCCATGATATTTACACATTAGGCTGGGGTCCCTTTGGGTAGGATCAGATTCCAATGGTCGAGGCCATGTAGTATCTTTGATGCGTCCGATGGCTGATACAATAGCGGCAACATAGACGTTGAAGTTGTACTCTGATAACCTTGGTGCTTCTTTAGACCCGATGGGCCTGTCAAAAACGCTTTTGCTCATGAGTCCCCAGTTACTCTGACCTTGGTCGCTCCTTCTTTCACTTCTTACTATGTTGCGTTCGGACCCATTACCCCTTCGATCTCTATTGTACGAGTTGCTTCGACCCTGATTTTTTATTGGTACCGGTTATGTACGTCGGCCCAAGTTACTGCCGAGTATTCTATCAGATTTTGATTCAACTGCTGTGAAGCCAATGAGCTTCGGGGATTGAGTCCTTGGGTGAAGGCCTGAACAGCCTAATCATCTGCGACCGAAGGCAGGTTCTTCCGCTCCATTTACAACCTCGATGCGAATTCCCTGAGCATCTCGTTATCTCTTTGCTTTACCTTAAAAAGGTATAATGGTCTCGACCTTGATGGCCCCGGCGTGCACTTTTACAAAAGCGTCTACGAGCATAACAAACGAGTCAATAAAATTAGGGGGTAAGTTGTGATACCATACCATAGCTCCTTTCGACAATGTCTCTCTGAACTTTTTCAACATAACAGATTCGATTTCATCATCTTGCAAGTCATTTCCTTTGATGGCGCACGTATAAGATGTCACATGTTCGTTGGGATCAGTTGTCCCATTATACTTTGGAATTTTGGGCATACGGAACTTCTTTGGGATCGTCTTCGGAGCTGCGCTCGGAGGGAAAGGTTTTTGGACAATTTTTTCGAAATCCAGGCCCTTCAGTATCGGTGGCGCTCCCCGAATTGGTCGACCCTGGAGTTATAGGTCTTCACTTTTATTTTATCCCGATTCCACCCGCTTTGTTAGTTCCTCGAGCATCTTTATTATCTTGAGGTTGGTCCCGAGTTTTGCTTCACCCGGCCTTTTCATGGATTGTTCATTTCTGCGGGCGTTTTCCCGGGACGATACAGGCTCGACTCTACTGGGGGCTCGAATTTGGTTCTGCAACTAGGCTATCACTGCCTGTTGAGCCTGTAACATATTTAAGATCAAGCGCAAGTTGATCCCGTCACCTTCGCCATCGTGTGTACTCCGAGCTATAGACCAGGCTCTTCCGTGAATGTTGTTTTCGGGGTCAATAGGCAGGTTTGCTTCGATAGCCACGTGTGAGTTAACATCGATTAGATCACTGATCGGGACTCCCACTACAAGAAATCGGACTTTTAGTGGAGACAAATGTCGCTACTAAAGCATGAAAAGCGCTGCTAAAACCCTTTAGTGGCGACTTTTTAGTCGCATCATGTACTACTGTAACTGAATGTTATTTGTGACGACTTCTAAAAGTCGCCACAAAAAATATACATTTGTAGCGATTTAACTCGCCACAACAAGTGAAGTAAATACTCAACCATAAAATAGGTTTGAGGTAGGTCGCCACTGATGAACAACTTTTAGTAGCGATTGTAGTCGTCACAAAAGTTATTATATGTTCAGTGGCAGTTGTGGTCGCCACAATAACATAAGGTTTAGTAGCAATATTGGTCGCCACAAATACTAATTATTTTGTAGCAAGGTTTAGTCGCCCCAAAAACCTAAATTTTCAACAGATTTAAAAATTTTAAAAATTATTAAGCAGCAGCAATATTTTTACTACTTATACTAATGAATTACCAGAATTATATCTAGGTAATAAGAGAATCCAAATATATTTAACAAACACTGAAAGTAGTCCTCAAGCCTTATATTATAAATGCTTCCATTACTAAAAAAAATCAACTACATACTACACAATACTTCATTGTCTTTGTAAGTATATACATATGACAAAAAACACAAAATATTTTGTGCGCGCCTTCAATCTTTTCCTTGGTGGACGTCATTGTTTAAGAATCTTGTCCCTGTTATTAAGGAAAAATATATGATCACTTTGAGAATTTCCATAATTTAATGCTTAATAGAAAAAGGGGTGACATAAAGCACATAAGGTTATAAATCAATGACAATAGTTTCAGCACATTCAAAGATAAATATTAGCAACACTAAACACAATATCACCCAACTGTTCAAGATAAATATACAGAAAGCTTCGCTCCCAAACATAAATTAGTAAATCTTTTTGTTATCACATGGCACACATAATCCAGGGGTTCAATGAGAACTCTTTTAAACTTCATCATCAATAGCATTTCAAAAATGCAATAACATGTCAAAGTATAGCAAACAAAATAAAGGAATTGATTTGATGAACACCCCAAACAACATAACTAAGAATAAAACAACAAAAAAGAGCACTGAATTTTCTTAAGACAATATTGTTCACAAATGTGGTAGCCAACAATTCTTACAAGAGTTCTCTTGAATAAAGTGAAAGCAATGAGCTAACAAGTTTATTTTATCCATCTGCACCCAAATTTACCCAGATCAATTGCATAGGTATCGTAGCACTGTGGTATTCAGAGGCTAGGAGCAAGCAAATAATTTTTTTTTACCTTAATATGTTGAAAATGCAGATAAACGCAATGATAAAAGTGATATAGACTAATCTTCCCAACCTTCGATCAGATCCAAAGTTGACAAAGAAAAAGGCAATAAAGTTGCTAAAACAAACAAGTAAGCTATCACACTGGACTATGCGTAAAACAAATTACTGATCTCCCTACCAGACAACCATCTCAAAACATCCATATCCTCTTCAAAATAAAAATAGCAATACAAGTTTTTACCTGACAGAATCATTTAGTGATCAAGTTAAATCGCATTATAACACTCTTAACTGCATTTATAACTTGGTAGTAAACTGGGAATTGTCAAGTTTGTAGGTTTAGGAAAATCAACAACTATATGCTAAATTAAAGCTATATTTAGCACTAGGTAGTGAATAAAGCTTGATTTATTAAAAATGTTGATATAAAGGATAATTATCTGGCTTAAGTCATTAAAATAGCATGAATTCAACAATATCATCACTACATGCTGATGAAATAGATTCGGTAATATCATCACCACATTACTGATAAAATAGCACCAGAATGCCGATAAACGAATGTAGATATAGACAATTATATTATAATAGACACCAAAATACAAATAAAATAGCACTAGAATTCCAGTAGAACCAGAAAAATTTATCAAGAAGGAGCAAGAGAAAGTACCTATTGTATTCTGGTCGTAAAGTAGCCAATTGTCTTGGATGCTCTTATCTACTTCTACCTACACGTGTTCAGGCTCCTCTTCCAATTTCTTTTGCAATTTCCACAATTTATAAGAATCCTAGAAATAGTTCCTCAACTAGTCTCCTCTTACACCAATGATTAGCTTGAACAAGGTGTTCATACACCCTTTACAAGGACATGGAATCATAATGCTCACCCTTGGTTGACTGAACTCCCGATTGAGAAGGCCACCGACTCCATCTCTATAACTTTGGTCAACTCTATTCCTAATATTCAACCAACTTTTATTCATTCCTATTTTTTTTTAAAAAGGCAATCAGTTAATTAATTAAAGTGCAAAGACAATAATAACAAAATTTTATAAGGGCCGGAACCTAGACACATTTGTGAACTAGTAATACTAAACAATATTCAAGTCATGTTTCAAGTATGCTAAACAAAACTTGACCAAAATAAACGCATGCAAAAAATGAAACCAAATTATACAACTTGAATCATAACTGAGATGATTTCAAATTATGCAGAAATAAAAAAACTATTAGAAAAATAACTTTAAGACATCGATCGAAACAATCAGAAGACGACAAGATTAGAAGCATTAGTATGCTCTGGTAAGTAGAGACGTGAGTAGCGATGGTGGATGTTGAGAGTAGGGGAAGACCGTTACCTCCTCCTCCACCGGGAAGCCCACTTGGTCCACCTCCCACTAGATCGCTCCCTGCCTCAATCCAGTCGATCATGAGAAGACTTGTCCTCTGTTACTTCGTGTTTTCAATAATAAGAATGGAAGCCATCACAATGGAAATGATTGCTGTCAGAGGAAAGCAATCCAAAGTTGAGTTCAAAATCTACACATGGATGGATGGTACTTTGGTTTGCCATTACATCTAAACACATTGAAGAACCATATCAGTTCTCCAATATAACCAAATGATTTCCAAATGGAAAGGATAAAACAAAAATAAGGCATTCACCACCAATATAAATGTTAAGATTTTTTATAGTATTCGAATCCCTGAACTGTTTTAAAACTAACTAAATTCTACAGCTGTATTAGCTATAAGAAAAAAGCTTACAGATGATATTAAAATAGAACTCAAATAAGATCAAAATTATAGGAAATTGAACTCAAATAAGACCAACAATACAAGATACCAAAACTATCCAAACCATAAAATGATTCCTAAGGACAGGATCTTTGAGTTGCATAAGGCTAAAAAAATGACATGAATTAAGAGAAAAATATTTTCACCCGACAATATAACAGCAAAATCATCTCTAGTCATGACTTTTAGTGGAAAAATAGGACCCATAATCCATATCCCCAAACCACCAAGCCAAACATGGGTTAATCTCTTTTAATCAACATGCAGTCACGATAACAACAACAAAATGTATAAGATATCAAAAGAGGAAGTTTCATATTATAGATATATCAGAAATTCCGCTAACTCTTCACCGCCGATAAGGGCTTTAAACAAGACATTGCTCCTGTAGATTTTCAAATGGATCAGAGAAATTGGAGGTGGAATCTAAGTATACAAATGTGAAATCAGTGATTTGAGAAAACTACAGGTACCACCGAAGAAGATTTGTGATTGGAACTTTTGGGTCTCTAACATACCTGATAGAGTCACAATTTCTGATAGGGCTTTTGCATCTCTAACATATGGCTCATATTTTGTGATTGCACGGATAAATTGCAGGCATTTGCACAGAGAATGGAGAATGCTCAAGAGAGATATGAGCTAAGATTTTGTTCTTCTACAGAGATACGACTATGCTTATCTTTTGTTTTATTATTTAGGGCTTGTTCTTTTATTTGTTTTTAAATTTAAAGTAACATATAGTTGCGACCAAGTCGCCGCAAAAGTCCTTCAGAGGCGACTATTTATTTGTCGCTACAAATACTTGGGAGCTTAACATTTATTCTCTGTGGAAATGAAAAATTATCTTTAGTTGTACATAGTAGAGGCGACCTAATAAAGTCGCTACTAAAAGTTTACCTACTGCAGGGACTTTCAAAGTCGCTACAAAAGCTATAACTTTTGTTGCAACAAATTAAGTCGCCACTAAATATCGTCACAATTAGTCCAATTTCTTGTAGTGTCCGTTGGGGTCAGCAGGGGCACCTCGTTGCTGGGTACCATGTTGTTGTTTTCGCCATGGTGGCTGGACTCAGCATCCACGTTCAAATGGGCAGATTGGTAGTTCAACAATTTTAATATGACCTGAAATTAAGAGCTCAAAGAACAAGTGTAAAATAGAGTGTGTTATCAAAATTTGTATCAAATTACCACTATTATTCTTAGCCCCACAGTGGGCGCCAAACTGTTTACCCTAAAAAAACAGATAACAATTAAATTTGTATATGATTTTAAAGATACGCGGTTTAATTTAATACAAAGGATAAATTGCGTTAGATTAAACAGATAAAGGACGTAATAGATTGTCAAACTACTTAAGGAGGGTGATTCCGGACTCAATAACAGCCTTAATGAGATGTCTGCCCTCGATCCCGGGCTCACAATAACGAAGCACTGATGAACAAAAGTAAGAACTTTAAATAACAGAAAAATAAGAGTATATTGCCTTGATATGCGTGTTACAATGCGTTTTTGATGAATAATCAGACCCACCTTTATATAGTAGGAGAGTTTTATCCTTACTACAATTCTATAAAAGGTAAAAAATATTATGTTTGACCAATCATCGGTTCTCTGCTGATACGTGCCGAGATCCACGCAACATCCGGCTTTTTATGGACATCACAACCTTTTGTTGGTCGTGCTCGATTACCTGGTAGTGCTCTCCAAGGTCTTTGGGATTCGAAATGAACTCGGGGTCATGGCCCCGATACTCCCGGTCGGGCGATTTGCCCAGATCCCGGCTCGAGGAGCTCCTTGTCTCGATTCCGATTCCTTGCCGTCATGTCTCTTGCCCTGTTTGCTTCATCAGAAGCCGAGGCATCATATGGGATCGGTTTCACCCGGATACATAATTATATATGGTGAATACAGAAGACTTCTTATGTATCAATTGCCGAAAAGTAGGAAAAGAGCATCATGGTATATAAAATATCTTATATTTATACAAGAATCGTAAAAGGACCGCACCACGAGAGGTGTGATGTGAGCCTACCCTGATGCATTATTATTGCGTCAAAAGTAGGAAATACTATCCTAATCAACACAACAATTAGAAAAATTTACGACGAAGGAATTAGTACGTAAGCATTGAGGTGTCCGGTAGATTGCATGCATAAGGAGTCGAACTGCCGATATAAATCTGCAAGCCACATTTCTAGACTAAGGGCCCTATAAAGTGGCTATACAAAAGCACGTTTGACAGAAACATCATTTTTGTGATCCATTATGAATATTTTCTTAGTAATATGACATATTTTATAGGAGATCTACAAGAAATTTATTTAAAATAAATATTTTTATTTAAATTTCACTAGTCATATATGGTCATGTCCTTGTTTGGGACTAGCGGTGTCCTGTTATAATCAGTTCTCGAAATATTACAGTGCGAGTGCAAAACAAGAAACCGTCAATAAAAGAAATTTCTAAATCGAATATATATTAGTAGTGGATACTAGCTAGGTTGATCCGTAATAAATTTGTTGACTAAATTGACCTATATTATTAGATAAAATTGCAAGAATTAAATAGGGAACAAAAACTTATTAATGAAAATAGCAACATCAATTGATCAAAATGAAAAACATATATAACAAGTGTTCTCTCTCTTAATGAAAATAGTAAAAATAATTACACTAGCAGCAGTAGCAATAATGTACGTAAATTATTTTCAACACTTCCGGTTAAAAAAATAATTAAAAGAATAAAACATAAATGTTACAAAGTAAAATATATCACTAAAACAAGCTCATAATCATCTTCTTTCTTGTGCCCACCACATGTACGAACGTTCTTACCAATTTCTTAATCCCATAATTAGTGCTGGAATTTTGTGATACAATTCCATCATTACCAGCAAGAATTCTGTACTTGTCTTTCCTCGTAAAATTTGTACACTCAAACCCTAATGTTGCAGCCAAAATCCTTTGAACATAATTTGCAACATCATGTGGACTTTTCCCAGATGAACACGTGGCTTCCATTGGCAACTGATTCAAGAATGTTACCTCATAAACTGGTCTAGGATTCATAAAAAAGAAAATTGGATCCATTGCTTTCCATCCCCTAGCTGTTGTTGCATGAAAAAAACCAACCCTATAATTCATAGCCACTGGTACTATACGATCGGTTAATTCTGCAAAAAGTGCACTAAATCTTAATAAAAATGGTTCCCTACATGTTGTTCCTTCAGGACAAACAGCTAAATCTCCTTTTTCAAGTTGACGTTTGATTTTTTGGGCGTCTATGTCTCGAATTCTTGTCAAACCGATTGTTGGTATTGGTGATAAAATTTCGGTTAATCGGGAGATTGAGTAAGTTACTGCTGGGATTTTACGTTGAAGTACGGTGGAAAGAACGACAGGGTCCATGAGAGTACGGTGAGTACAGACGAACAGTACGCCCGAGTTGGTGGTTGAGGCGGGTGGTGGTGGTTTTCCTTTAACAATGATTTTTCCACCAAATAAAGGAGTTAAATATGGAACTATCCAGAATGGAAATATTAAGCCAATGACAATTCGAATTATAGCCAATATAATGCCAAATGGGATCCATAGAAGGATTATTAGTGATGAAAATGGTGTTGGACGAATAACAAGACGACCGTCATGAAAAATTACTGGTAATGGCTTGATAATAAGGTGGTGGTAGTCCTCATTTTTGCTGCTCAAGAATGGTGGTTGTGATTGTTCCTGTTACATGCAACAATTTAAAATTTAGTTTAACTTGTAATTAAGATGTTTTCACCATTAGTTAGTGCAATTATTAGTTAACTAGGTAACCATCCATAAAAAGTAATGCAAGATTACTGAGGTATAAAATAAGACAAATTACGCGCTATAACATGTTAAGAAACTTGTTAGCATATAATATTCCTATATAATTAAGTTATATCAATCCTTTAACAATATATTTACGAGTTTAACTTCTATGTAATAGTGTTAAAAACTTTATACAATCAAATTACCTTAAAAAATAAATAAATAGGTAAGTGCCCATAATAAATGAATTAGTAAATGCAAGAATAAGGTAGGGTAAGTTAAATCAAACAACTAGTATAAAAATTTATTCTATTGTTAGTGTAGATAAGTTAAATCCTATATTTGATTATGACCAATGCTAGCATTAAAAGAAAAAATCATTTTCTATCATTGTGTTTGAGATAGAGTAATATTTGCTAAATATACTTACTACTATATACTAGAATTTTTTGTACGTACCTTGCACAAAGAAAGGAATTTAGAACAACCAAGGCCTAAGCTAGGTTGTTCATCACCAAATAATGTAGCAATCCGATCCGAAATGGAGTCAAACTCATCTTTAATAAATCCAGTGGCAAATCCAGATTTGCTAACAACAAGTTCAGTACCAAAAACATCATCAGCTCGTAAATGTTCTTTCACAAATCTCTCCACCATAATTCTTGGTGTTTTTGTCACCACAAATCTCTTATCAAATGAGCTGAATATCTTCCAAGCCTCCATATTAATGTCATCAAAATAAAACTTAGGTAAAACAGCCCTAGCCACTGCTTCAATCTCAGATATTCTTATTCCTGCTGTGGCAACAAAAATAGTAAGATTTAATCCAATATCCCCTTTTCCACATAGCTCGAGAACTCGAATTATCGGCCATAATATTAGCAATAGAGCAAATCGAATTAGCCCCGATGCCTCGAAAGCCATTAACATGAAGTAACAAAAAGGATCAGGGTTTTTCAACAGAATTCCTTCGAACTCAGAAACAACAGACTCCATTTTTAATTTTCTGATTATTCGACGATCTTCAATTTTTTTGGTGTTCAATTTGTATTTTATTGTAAGGAAACTTTGAAATCAAGAAATGGTTTTGGTTGAGTAGAAGAGTAGTGAATATAAGGATTGTAGGTTTTTGTAAAAGGAACGTCTTTTTGACTATGCTCTAATGAGAGAATGAGGTCGTTTATCTGTTCACAACTACCGTTTAATGCATAGAAAACCCTTATTTATATTCAGCTATAAGCCCAATTTGCATTAATTTTATAACATATTTACGTGGAATATTAAGATTATACGCCACGTTTACATGCAAAGATTGGTTACTTAACTCAACCAACTATTTTAATATTTTCTATTAACATTTTTTTAAAATAATTTGTGGGAGTCATTAGAGTGGGGTCCATGTATCCACCTCATTATTAGATTACTTGGATCACTTTTAGGCATATATAGATGACAGGATTAGTAAAATATACTATAATACAAGTGGCATATTATTTGTGGATATTTGTAATTAGTGCCAAGTGGAAAGTTTTTGTATCATTAATTAAATAATTAGTTGCTTCAATTGAAGCAGTAGGATTTGTGTTTCACAAACGGAAGATTTTGATTCAGCTCTCTCGTCATCTTGACCATAATTAAATTGCTCCATACACGTTTTATCTTCTTTCTTTTTTTTAAATTATTCTTTTGTTTTATATGTAAGATTTTTCTTATTATGTGGCTAATATTATGTTCAACCCATGACTTAATTATTGAATAATGGACAAAAATCTCGTCCATTTGTTATTTGGCAAACGTACCGAATTAAAGATTAAACCAGATAAATTAGTCATCTCCTTACGCATTAGGGTTACTGCCTTCACACAATTTTTCCATCACTAGAGCGCAGTAACGTATAATAGAGCAAGGTAAAAGAAATCAATATAACTACGCGACTTCTTTCTGCTCTATTATAATAATGTCTTCCGTATTAGACACATAACCAATTATATGTGAAATTATCATGTTAAGTTAAATTTTTATGCATTAAGTTGTGTTTAAATTATAATCATTTTTATTTGGCCCTCCCATGTGTCAAGTTTTGGTAATAGATAGCTGACGCAAATGGAATGCTCATGCCAACTTAGACTTTCAAGATATTTTGAGGGTTCTGGCTCTAAATAGACTAGCATTTATTTCTTCTTTTTTTTACCCCTCATTTTATTTTTATTTTTATCTTTCAGGAAACATAGTGGATGTGAAAATGGTTGACTAGCAGCTTTGCAACGCAACTAAATAGCTGTACCTAATTAAACTTTCACATGTAGATAAACACTGTGCTTAGATTAATTATATCACACTTAATTATGACTTAATGAATTCATTAAATTGAGTTTTAATACTACTAGTTAAAGTAGTGTTTTCGTGTAAAAATTACCAACTGCTAGCTGCTCGGCAGTTTCCATTTATGAAAACTTTGAATTTGGAATATCCAACCTTATTAATTAATTTGAAGTTAATTAAGCATAAACTTTCATTTCATTTGTGGAGAATAAAAATCTGTAAATTAATGAGAGGTCAAAAAGTGAAAGTTCGTCCACCAAATATTCATACCGAGTATGAGTTTCTAATGTGAAACTATACTGGTAGCTCAACTGTTTCTCACCCCGTTTTCTTTTTTGGATTTTTAAATAATAATTGGACTGCCTATGGAATTTTCTTTCTTTCAAGATATGCTCTTTGCTTTTCGGAGGGAATTGTAACATAATGCTATTTTAATATTCTAGTAAGGAACAATCTTTTCATGGATTATTATATGCAGCGGAAGTAATCTCAGTATCAAAATCACATGTAATCTAGATAATTAGTATGAACGGGATTTCATGGGTTACCTCTTGAAGCGTGAACACGACTCTTTAGTCATGTGAGCCTTCAATTCCACAACAACTCAATGAATTCTCCACTACCCGCACGATCACGATCACCGAACGTTTCACGGTCTTCTACTGTGTTACCCAAATAATACCCAGAAATATATTTCGTGAGGGCAAAATTTCTAGGAAAATATGGCTGAAAATTTCGGCCACCATGGCTGAAAATTTTGGCCACCATCTGCTCCCTCCTCTAGGGGGAAAACCTTATGTATCTATAACACAAGTTTTAAGGGTTAAAACCCTTTTCCAAAACCTGTTGGGTTTTCTTTTCCACCAGAAAAAAGATTACTCTATTTCCTATTATTTAGGCACAGTAGGGACCACATAATTTAATTAACAAGGCGTCTAATTATGGAATTAATTTGTAATTTTTCGAAATTAATATCCACCATAATTAATTACTATTTATTCCACTAAAATTTCAATTGCACTCCTTATTCAATTTCGAAATTTATCCATTAAATCTTATTTAACTCCCCGTGTTAAGATTCAGATACTAATCAATTAAATTAAATTACTGACGATTTAATTTATTGATTATTTCCTTTAGACTTTTGCTTAACTTATTTCATGTGTAGGATACAAAATTCACCGGCCGGGTTTACACATGAAAACTTATAAGCTTTCATAAAGGTGTATCATCAATCTCTAGACCGAGACATGGATTTCATCAACTAACTATTACTTCACCAATGTACATTATTATTATCCAATTTACCAGGCATATTGATCCACGAAGAATCTCGCCTTTTAATAAATCAAAACAATAACAATATACACAACTAATAATAATTATATCAAGATTAATGGCTAGAGAGTTATACATACAAAATGTACTAGCACAAGAAGTTGGAATTAAACCATTCCCATAATCAAGATAAATTATATTTAATTTTGTGCTACAATCATCCATGATGGTTTGTCCAATTCCATTATTAGATTGTGAACTCAAACTTTATACTTATAAGAACCGATGATCTAATCTTTCGTGTATAAAGTAAACTCTATACACTAAATCATCTACTATATAAGCAAAGGACACAGACTAATATATGATCTATTTAAAACTTTATTAAAATTGAATAAATAATTGTTTCAGAATAAATACTATATCCAAACCAAACACATGGTTAATGGTATATATCCCAATAATCTTCCACTTAGAATTTTAATCATGACAATTATTAGAATATAATATATCTAAATGCACGGTTAATAGTATATGCCCCAATAATCTTCCACTTAGACTTGTAACCATGCATCTACAACTTTCTCGGGCATTCTTTTTACATGACTATTAAAAGTCTCCACAAAATAAAATTTTGTTAAAGAATCTTGCCCAGTTATTTCTGATGCAATCTTTGTCCAGTAGTGCTTTGTTGTAATTATCTAGTTTGGTATTAAACTCTTCAAGGATCCTGTTACCGAAACTATCCCAGGAGTGTACACCAAACTATGATTTTCCTTAGTATTCTCCCACTACGACGAAGTACTACTAACATTACCTTACGGCATTGAGATATTAACGACTTCTTACTATAGTGTTTAATGTTTAAACATCACTCACACTCGATAAAGGCATGTCTATTAACGTTCTCCCACTACTTAACTGCAATGGAACGTCAATTCGGGCATGTGGGTTTTGATATTCTTGAACATCTAGTTATTTCTTTGCCCAGTTCTTGTAAAATTAGTTTAATTCTAGGAACATAATTTATTAAACAGTCCTTATCTAGAAAAATACATTTGTTTTAACAATTGCCTTATTTTCTTTAGGGCATTAAAATAAACCTCCATTCGTTTTCTTGGATATTCGATAAACATGCACCAATCCATTCTTAGTTCCAACTTACAAATCCACTTTCCCTTTCAGCATATATGCGGGACAATACTATATATGAACATGCCACAGGCTGAGCTTACATTCAGTCCATAGTTCTATAGATGTCCTAGGTACTAACTTTGAAGGAACTAAATGCAGAATGTAAGTTGCAGTTTCGGGGAAACATTCCAAAAATAAATAAGGCAAATATGAATAACACGTCATTAATCTATCCATGTCCAAAAAAAGGCTTATTTCTTCTTTCTACTACACCACTCTATTTTGGAGTTTACGATGTAGTCAATTGAGATGTAATCCCTTATTCTGATAAATAACAAAAGAACTTTTTTAAAGAGGTGCTCGCCACTACAATCAAATTGCAGTAACTTAATATATTTCCTTGGTGCTTCTCCGTTCCAAGTCTTAAAAACTTTAAATTACTCAAATCATTAAGTCTTACGGTGTATCAGATAAATATACTAATATCTCTTACAAGTATGTTATTTAACCATACAAATCAGAAGGGATTCATTCTAGCTTATCACTAGATTTATTTCCCTTTGAAGGGAAACATCCTTTAGTCAAATTTCCTTCGAAACAGGATCCACAAGTTGGTAGTGACTCTACTTTCAATGAACTTTTAAGATCCATCCTTGACCAACTTGAAATACATATCCAGATCAATATGACTTAGGCAAAGGTGCACAAATAAGTTTTACTCAATTATGAATAACATATTCTCTTATGAGATAAACTAATATTGTTCTGTTTAGGAGAGCCATTAATATAAAATAACAAGGTCATGCATTCATGTACCACAAGAGATAAAATATTTATCAAGCTCAATAACTCAAGAGTTATTCGAAACCTAAAATAAATATCCATCTCTTATTTTACCCAGAAATCGGAATTAAATTCTTTCTAACTAAAGGTACAAATATTGCATCCTTTAAATTAATGCCTTATCACTATCAAAAGAAAATTTTAATAATTAATTCGACAAGTCGCATAATGTCATAGTGGAGTTGAGATAAAACATTAAATGGATCATAATAAGTCAAAACACTGAATGATAAAATTCAGACTACATTCAATATTTATATACATACATGCATCTCGAATAATAAATTTCGATGGGAAAAGAATCGTCCAGGCAAAGCATATTATATAAAGCAAGAATTATACAATCCAGAAAGAAACAGAACCAACTCAGATGGAGAGCTTACTATTATTTTCAGACAATTGTATATATGTCACGACCCAAATTCTCAACCTACGGGACCGTGATGGAGCCAAACACCACACTTGCTAGGCAATCCAATGTTAGAACTTGATTAGCCATTTTTCTTTGAATATTTACTTAAAGACAATGAGACAATTTAAAATAAACTAAATCTAATAATTTTCAATAATTGTAATTAGGAATAATATTCGATATGATGGTCCGATATACCTAGGGCTTGATATACCTAGGGCTCAACTTGCCCTCTTCCCAAATCTCATAACACCCTGATACTGAGGCTGACCCTGAAGAACCAGCTGGCCACGATAATAACTCTGAAGAGGAGGTGCTCTGATAGGGTCTGACTGATCAGAATAAGGCAAGTAAGAGCCACGACCACCTGAGGCACCATGGGATGTCTGAAGTGCTGAATTAAATAGCCTGGAAGAATGGCCTCTACCCTGAGTATCCCCGCCTCCAGACGAGGCACCGCTGAATCTACTGGAATGACGAGGTCTCTTGTCTGACCCCTGACCTCCCATCCTGAGAACTGTCTCAACTCTCCTGGCCACATTGGCCACATCCTGAAATCAAATCTCAGTCCCTGTCTCCTTAGCCATCTGCAACCTGATGGGCTGCGCAAGGCCCTCAATAAATATCCTAACCCTCTCTCTCTCTCTCTTTGGGCAATAAAAGAATAGCATACCGAGCCAAATCCACAAAGCGATTCTCATACTGGATAATTGTCATGCCGCCCTGCTGAAGATGCTCAAACTGGCGATGCTTCTCTTCTCTGGTAGTGATAGGCAAAAACTTCACCAAAAAGAGGTGAGAAAACTGATCCCAAGTCAGAACAGGTGACCCAGCTGGTCTAGTCAACAAATAATCCCTCCACCATTTCTTGGCGGAACCAGTCATCTGAAATGCGGCGAAGTCGACCCCATTGGTTCCCAAAATACCCATATTACGAAGAACCTCGTGACAATTGTCCATATATTCCTGAGGATCCTCTGAAGTAGCACCACTGAAGTGAACAGGGAAAAGCTTGATGAACCTTTCCAATCTCCACAAAGCATCGGAAGTCATAGCTTCCCCCTCAGCAATCGGGGCTGCAGCAACGGTCTGAACTACCCCAACTGGGTTGGCTATTGTGTCTAGATCTAAGGAGTAGTCTAATCAGGAGTGTGGGTAACAGGAGTCTAGACCCCTCCTCCAGCATGAGATGCAGCTGCTGCAACAGGGAGTGCACCAGTCTAGGCTACACTCTCCATAAGGCCGACTAATCGGACCAAAGCATCCTGAAGTACTGGGGTAGCAATAACCCCCTATGGGACCTGAGCTGGTCTAGCTGGAACGAACTGAGCTGTATCCCCCCATCAATCTAAATTTGGGTCTCCGCAGCTGGGGCTGCAGTATGAGCAACGGGCTGAATCCTGCCCCTGCCTCGGCCTCTGACGTGGCCTCGGCCTCTGCCCCTAATGGGAGCTACTACTGCTGGAAGACCGGGCTGTTGGTCAGCGGAAGAAAAAACACGTGTTCTCACCATCTGTGAGAGAGTAAAAGAGTTCAATCAGTATTTGAGATACCAAGAATCGCACGACAGAGTAGAAATAAAAACTGAGTTTGTTCCTAACTTCATAGCCTCTGGGAGATAAGTACAGACTTCTGCATACCGATCCCTCAGGCTCTATCAAGCTTGTTCGTGAATTGTGAGACCTATGCAACCTAGTGCTCTGATACCAACTTGTCACGACCCAAATTCCCAACCTACGAGATTGTGATGGCGCCTAACACCACACTTGCTAGGCAAGCCAATGTTAGAACTTGATTAGCCATTTTCCTTTGAATATTCACTTAAACACAATGAGACAATTTAAAATAAACTAAATCTAATAATTTCCAATAATTGTAATCAGGAATAATATTCGATATGAACGAACCACGAACTAAAACCAACTATATAACTATCCAAGGTCTGGTGTCATAATTCATGAACTACTAAAGAGTAGTACAAATAATAGGCTGAAAGAGTTTTATATCTATTTTTGAATGTAATAATAAAAAGTGTCTATAAAATTAAGAGAAGACTCTAGGAATCTGCAGACAACATCAGATCTACCTCGTGTCTCCGAACGATGATGTCAGCTACTAAGATCTCCTAACTCTGGCCGGTACCTAAATCTGCACAAAAGAGTGCAAAGTGTAGTATCAGTACAACCGACCCCATGTACTGAGTAAGTGTCGAGCCTAGCCTCGATGAAGTAGTGACGAGGCTACGACGGGGTATTAACAATATAACCTGTGAACAATATATAATAAAGCGAGAAGGAAATAATAATAATAAACTAAATAACCAGTAACTTGCAACAGTAAGTAAAAACAACTTGGATAACTCTTTTCAGATATCAACTATAATCAACTCCTCAAAATTTCCAAGTTTCAATTTAAATCACAGTAAGAATTAGAGTATGAAAACCTTTTTTTAATAAAATCGGAGTTTTCCAAATCCTTATTTTTGAAAATCAGTAAAACATAATTATTCTCCCTTTTCGCTCCTTGTTGTGACGCGCAACCCTTTCCCACATGTCCACCCTTATTTCTCCTTCCTATATATATATATATATATATATATATATATATATATATATATATATATATATATATATATCACCCTTATTTATCATGTTGCGGCGTGCAACCCGATACCACCTGTCCACCCTTATCACTCCTTGTTGCAGCGTGCAACCCACTCCCACCAGACATATCATATCAGTTTATTTACGAAAACTTTCACAATTCAGGCCAATCCTTTCACAACATTTTTGTATCAACAATTGTAAACAGAAGCTGTAAAACTCATAAACTTCATCAATTATCATTTCGCAATGAAACCAACCGGAAATTATATACATATCGTAACACTGACATCCAGCTCAATCATTATGTAACATAACAAAGCCAAGAGAACAGCCAACACTTCCAAAATACTTGAAGCAATAATTAATAATAAGTTAACGAATCCAAATCGACATATAAATATCAATGATCATGAAACAATTAACCCCGGAAGCAAATAATTAGAAACGGGGAAATGGGTCATGTTAAGCAGATAATCTGAGGGTGCATAGATACTCCTCACCTCACCTATACACCACACCCATGTAATTTCACATACCAATTAAGTTGGGGATTCCTATTCCCTCAAGTCAAGGTTAAACCAAGCACTTACCTCAAATTCGCAGGCCACTCACTGCTCAATTACCGCTTTTCCTTTCGAATTTGCCTCTAACCCGATCGAATCTAATCATAATTAGTTTAATATTATAAATTTATGCTAAAGGAACTAACTTTACTGAAAAATTATTATTTTTCTAAGTTTTCTCAAAAAAAGTTAAATTCGATCCCGGGGCCGCTTGGTCCAAACTCGGGGTTCGGACCAAATTCTGTTTGCCCATTCACCCCCGAGACCGAATATGCAATTAGTTTCGAAATCCAACCCCAATTCGAGGTCAAAATTCCCTAATTCTACCCAAACCCCAAAATTTCTACCATGGAAATTCTTGATTTTTGATTGAAAAGTGATGAAAAACATTGGGTAATTGAAAGAGAAGAGTTTAGAATTGTTTACCAACACCTTGGGATGAATTTGAATGAAGAAAATCTCCTCTAGATCTTTGTAGCTCGAAAAATATAAAGAAAGAGGTTCTGCCCGTTTTAAAATCTGATTTTATATAACTGGACAGGCCTTCATCGCGTTCGCGTAGGTTCAGGCCCAAATGGCCTTCGCGTTCGCGGTGACCTGGCCACATTCACATAGGAGAAATGGGCTCCCTTCCCCCAGGCCCACTTAACTCACCGCGTTCGCGAAGGGTCGCCCCCCCTAGTGCTTCGCGTTCGCGTCCAAAGCTACGCGTTCGCGTCCAAAGCTACGTGTTCGCGTATAACAAAATGACCCCAGTGCACTTTTACTCTATGCGTTCGCGTGTGCACCAGAAACAGAAAAAACAACAGACTTTAACATTTTCAAAACATCCCGTATCCTATCCAAAACTCACCCGAGCCCTCGGTGCTCTAAACCAAACATGCACGCAAGTTTAAATATATTATACGGACTTGCTCGTGCGATCAAATCACGAAACTAACATCTAAAACTATGAATTTAACCTCAAAACTCATGATTTTTTTTTAAGAACACTTCAATTTCACTATTTCTCAACCGGACGTCCGAATCACGTCAACTCAACTCCGTTTCTCACCAAATTTCACAGATAGGAATTAAAAATCATAACAAACCTGTATCGGGCTCCGGAACCAAAAATACGGACCCGATACTAATGAGTTCAAACATTAATTCATTTCTTTATTTCCTTAAACATCCAGCAAAATAATTTCTTTCAAAATTTGATTTCTAAGACTAGGGACCTCGAAATCCGATTCTGGGCATACGCCCAAGTCCCATATTTTACTGTGGACCTCCCGGGATCGTCGGAACATGGATCCGGGTCTGTTCACTAAAAATGTTGAACCAAGTCAACTAAAACTAAATTTTAATTTCAAAAATTATTATTATTTTCATATTTTCACATAAAAGCTTTCCAGTTTCACGTCCGGACTATGCACACAAATCAAGGTAAATAAAATTAGTCTTTTTAAGGCTAATGAGCCTGGAATGGAGTCTTAATTTATAAGATGATCCCTTTGGGTCATCACAATCTCCACCTCTAAAAGAACCGTTCGCCCTCGAACGGACATAGAAAATTACCAGAACTGGCAAACAAGTGGGGATATCTACTCTGCATGTCTGACTCAGACTCCCAAGTAGCTGCCTCAAACCCCTCCACTGCACTCAAACTGAAGGGTAACTCTTTGATATCAATTGACGAACTTGCCGGTCTAGAATGGCTACCGGCTCCTCCTCATAAGTCAAATCTTTGTCCAATTGCACAGAGCTGAAATCTAACACGTGGGACGGGTCACCATGATATTTCCGGAGCAGATACATGAAATATCGGATGAACGGAGGATAACCTCGGAGGAGACACAAGTCTATAAGCTACCTCCCCCACTCTATAAAGAATCTCAAATGGTCCGATATACCTAGGGCTCAACTTTCCCTTCTTCCCAAATCTCATAACACCCTAATACTGAGGCTGACCCTGACGTACCGACTGACCACGATAATAACTCTGAAGATGAGGTGCTCTGATAGGGGCTGACTGATCAGAATAAGGAAAGTAAGAGCCACGAACACCAAAGGCACCATGGGATGTCTGAAGTGTTGAATTAAATGTCCTGGAAGAATGGCCTCTACCCTGAGTATCCCCGCCTCTAGACGAGGCATCGCTGAATCTATCGGAATTGGGAGGTCTCTTGTCTGACCCCTGACCTCCCATCCCGAGAACCGTCTCAACTCTCTTGGCCATATTGGCTGCATCCTGAAATGAAATCTCAGTCCCTGTCTCCTTAGCCCTCTGCAACCTGATGGGCTGGGCAAGGCCCTCAATAAATCTCCTAACCCTCTATCTCTATATCTCTGTGGGCAATAAAAGAATATCATGCCGAGCCAAATCCATAAAGCGATTCTCATACTGGGTAACTATCATGCCGCCCTGCTGAAGGCGCTCAAACTGACGATGCTTCTCTTCTCTGATAGTGATAGGCAAAAACTTCTCCAAAAATAGGTGACAAAACCGATCCCAAGTCAGAGCAGGTGTGTCACGCCCCGAAAACCCACCATCGGGCCGTGATGGCGTCTAACGTTGAACCCGCCAGACAAGACAACATACATAGATAAACTAGCATATTAACACCACCTTAATAGGATAAACTAAACAGTTCACAGTTTAACAGCGAAAATAAATATGGTCTCAAACTAAATAAGGACATCAAAATACAACAACGCGTAAAGTTTCCCAAAAACCTGGAGTCACAAACTCACGAACTGTCTATAAGAGTGCTAAATACAAGTCTGGAAGGAAATACATGTCTGCCTCTGAAGCTAGAGGGAACACAAGACAGAATCGAAGACAAAAGGGATGGAAGAGACGCCAAGGCCCACGAACGCCAGCGGGTATACCTTAAAGCCTCTATGATAAGCTGGAAGACACTCCCACTAATGATGTCCTCCGGTTCCAGCTGCGTAATCTGCACAACATAAAGAAGTACAGGTGTAGCATCAATACAATCGACCCCATGTACTGGTAAGTTCCTAGCCTAACCTCGGCGAAGTAGTGACGAGGATAGAACCAGACTACCAAATAAACCTGTGCAGTTCAAATAAATAGATATACATATATACAACGGATAAGAAATATAGGGAGAAAACAATTGATAAAAGAAGGGGAACATGCTGTGGGGAGATAACAGTTTCATATAAGAAATCTCAATAAGGAAAAGAACAACAAAGCCAGCATATCAATAAGGACAAGAAATCACAAACTTGTACGGCATCACCCTTCGTGCTTTTACTCTCGTCCTCACTATGCAATGTATAATGTAAAAATGTAAATTATGGCACGGCATCACCCTTCGTGCTTTTAATCTCTTTCCTCACAGTATAATCAATGAATATCGGTACGGAATGGTACATCGTACGGCACGGCATCACCCTTCGTGCTTTAGCACTCATCCTCACCCAAACAACAATCACAACCAAGGGCAAGGGAGTAAGCAAAATAGAAACATAACCCCGGAAAGGGAACAATATCAAACAATGCACGACATCACCCTTCGTACTTTAACACTCTTCCTCACAATATCAAACAGTGCATGGCATCACCCTTCATGCTTTAACACTCTTCCTCACCCAAATAACAATCACAAACAAGGGCAAGAGAGTAAGTAGAATAAAATAGAAATCCTGGCAAGGGAACATCAATTAAACAATTAAATCCTGGCAAGGGAAGATCAATTAAACAATTAAATCCCGGTAAGGGAAAAATAACAGTAATCTCAACATCCCAATAAGGGAGACAATATCAAAAGCAACAATGACCCGACAAGGGTATATTTTAGTAGCTCTTTCTCTTTCTTTCACTTCATTTCATAATTTACTCTATTACTTGAGCCAATGCTCCAAAGGATACAATTATCTCATATACCTTCATCATTTGTATTACAATATGAGCCAATGCTCCAAAGGATACAATTACCTCATATATCTTCATCATTCGTATTGCAATCTGAGCCAATGCTCCAAAGGATACAATTATCTTATATATCTTCATCATTCGTATTACAATCTGAGCCAATGCTCCAATAGAGTTAAAGATTACAATTCCCTTCGCATATTCTTCACAACATATAGAAATCATCAATTAAGCGTGGAAATTACCACAAAATCAGAATATTCACAATATAAGGACTCACGGTCATGCTAGACACCAATGTATAGATACTCGTCACCATGCCTATCCATCGTATTTGATAATTAGCAAGTAGAACATTATACTCAACTCCTATTCCCTCAAGCTAAGGTTAGACCAAACACTTACCTCGGGTCCAAAGTATAGCAATCAACCCGAAACCACACGTTTGCCACGAGTATCCGATTCCAAATGGCCCAAATCTATTCAAATAAATTTCATACCGTAAATAACATCTCATGCAACTGATCTACTATTCAATTCAAGGTTATGGCGCAAAATTAGGTGAAATGACCAAAACGCCCCCCAGGTCAGCATCTCGGAGTCGGGTAAATTTTACATTTTCAGAACCCTCGTACTCTCACGAGTCTATCCATATAAAAATCTCCCAAATCGGAGGTCAATCACCCACTCAAATTCCAATTTTAGAAAAACCTAAGTTCTATCCCAAACACCCAATTTTCACCCATGGAAATCTTTGATTTTAAGTTGAAAACATGTTAAATGATGTTAATGATTGGAAGAAATGAGTAAAAACCAACTTAAAACTGATTTGGAAGAGTCTTGTTCTTGGAAAAATCGCCTAAGAATGTTTAAGTTTGAGAAAATATGAAATATGAAGTAAAATTTTCGGTTTTGTACAGTGCAGGCTACTGTTTGGCATGGGAATTGCGAACAGTCATTCCCAGCCTTCGCATTTGCGGATCTCTTGGTCGCATTTGCAATCAGGCCTGCCCAGCTATACCTTCGCATTTGCGAACCTCTTGGTCGCATTTGCGATCTGGCCTGCGCAGCTATACCTTCGCATTTGCGAACCTCTTGGTCACATTTGCGATCATGCCTGCCCAGACCAACCTTCGCATTTGCGATGAGTAGCTCACATTTGCGATGCTGGCTTCACAAATGCGAAGCCTGCAGATCAGTTGCACCACCAAATTTCCAAGTTAAAAAAAAACAATCTGTGGCCTATCCAAAACTCACCCGAGCCCTCGGGGCTCCAAACCAAATATACACACTACCTTAAAAATATCCTATGAACTTATCTGTGCAATCAAATCTCCAAAATAACATCATATACATCTAATTAAGCCTCAAAATCCATGAATTCTATCAAATTTCATAAAACATCAAATTTTCCATTTTTAGTCCGAAACACGTCAAACGACATCCGATTTCAACCAAACTTTACAGAAAGTGCTTAAACTATAAATAAGATCTGTGCCGGCACTGGAACCAAAATACGGGCCCGATACCATCAGTTGCTAATCATATTTCATTTTCATTTTCCTTAAATATTTTCAGAAAACAATTTTACTCAAAAATTTATTCCTGGGGCTTAGGACCTCGGAATTTGATTCTGGGCATACGCACAAGTCCCATATTTTCCTACAGACCCTCCGGGACCGTCAAATCATGGGTCCGGGTCCGTGTACCCAATATGTTGACCGAAGTCAAATTTATTCATTTTAATATTAAATCTTAGCATTTTTCACAGAATTTCATATTTAAGCTGTCCGGCTACGCGCCCGGACTGCGCACACAAATTGAGGCAACTACAAATGAGGTTTTCATGGGCCTCGGGAGTACGGAATGGGCAATAAAATAGGTGATGACCCTTTGGGTCGTCACGTTCTCTACCTCTAAAACAACCGTTCGTCCTCGAATGGACAGAAGAAGGGAGTACCTGAGTCGGGAAATAAATGAGGGTAACGGCTCCGCATATCAGACTCGGACTCCCCGGTCGATGCCTCAGGAGACTGACCTCTCCACTGAACACGAATAGAAGGAAAATCTTGGATCTCAACTGACGAACCTGCCGGTCTAGAATAGCTACTGGCTCCTCCTCATAAGATAAGTCCTTGTCCAACTGGACAGTGCTGAAATCTAATACGTGGGCTGGATTGCCGTGATACCTCCGAAGCATGGACACATGAAAAACTGGATGCACGACTGATAAGCTAGGCGGCAATGCAAGTCTATAAGCCACCTCTCCCACTTGATCAAGAATCTCAAACGAACCAATGAACCTAGGTCTAAGCTTGACCTTCTTCCCAAATCTCATCACGCCCTTCATAGGCGACACTCGGAGCAATACTCACTCACCAACCATAAAAGCCACATCTCGAACCTTGCAATCTGCATAACTCTTTTGCCTGGATTGAGCTGTACGAAGCCTATCTTGAATGATCCTGACCTTGTCCAAGGCCTCCTGAACCAAATCTGTACCCAACAACCGAGCCTCTCCCGGATCAAACCATCCAACCGGAGATCGACACCGCCTACCATATAAAGCCTCATAAGGAGCCATATGGATACTCGACTGGTAGCTGTTGTTGTAGGCAAACTCTGCTAAAGGCAAGAACTGATCCCATGATCCTCCAAAGTCAATAACACAAGCTCGGAGCATATCCTCCAATATCTGAACAGTCCGCTCGGACTGTCCATCCGTCTGAGGATGAAATGCGGTACTCAACTCAACCTGGGTGCCTAACTCTCGCTGAACTGTCCTCCAGAAATGCGAGGTAAACTGCGTGCCCCGGTCCGAAATGATAGATACCGGCACACCATGAAGGCGAACAATCTCCCGGATATAGATCTCAGCTAACCTCTTGGAAGAATAGGAGACTGCCACAGGAATGAAATGTGTTGACTTGGTCAGCCTATCAACAATGACCCAAACTCCATCGAACTTCTTCTGGGTCAATGGAAGTCCGGTAACGAAGTCCATAGTGATCCTTTCCCACTTCCACTCAGGAAGCTCAATCCCCTGAAATAAACCACTAGGCCTCTGGTGCTCATACTTAAACTGTTGACAATTCAAACACCGCGCCACATGTGCAACAATATCCTTCTTCATTCTACGCCACCAAATAATGCTGTCGCAAATCCCGATACATCTTCTCGGCACCCAGATGAATAGAGTACCGGGAACTATGGGCCTCCTCTAAAATCAACTCTCGAATCCCATCAACATTGGGCACACAAACTCGCCCCTGCAATCTCAAAACACCATCATCATCTAAGGTCACCTTCTTGGCACCTTCGCGCTACACCGTGTCTCTAAGGACATACAAATGGGGATCATCAAACTGCTGATCACGGATACGCTCCAATAATGAAGAACGAGCGACCGTACAAGCCAACACTCTACTAGGCTTAGAAATATCCAACCTCACAAACCGATTGGCCAAAGCCTGAGCATCCAAGGCAAGTGGCCTCTGACTGACCGGAATAAAAGCAAGACTGACCATGCTAGCTGACTTCCTACTCAAAGCATCGGCCACCACATTGGCTTTCCCCGGGTGATATAAGATGGTAATATCATAATCTTTCAACAACTCCAACCATCTTCTCTGCCTCAAATTCAACTCCTTTTGCTTGAACAAGTACTGAAGACTCTTATGATCCGTGAACACCTCACACGCCACGCCATACAGATAGTGCCTCCAAATCTTCAATGCATGGACAATGGATGCCAACTCCAAATCATGCGCTGGATAATTCTTCTCATGAATCTTTAACTGCCTCGAAGCATAAGCAATGACCTTTCCATCCTGCATCAACACTGCACCAAGACCAATACGGGAAGCATCGCAATAGACTGTATAAGGCCCTGAACCTGTGGGCAAAACCAGTATCGGTTCCGTAGTCAGAGTTGTCTTGAGCCTCTGAAAGCTCGCCTCACACTCGTCCGAACATCTGAACTGGGCACCCTTATGGGTCAACCCGATCATCGGGGCTGCAATAGATGAGAACCCCTCCACAAACCGACGATAGTAGCCTGCCAATCCCAAGAAACTCCGAATCTCTATAGCTGATGCTGGTCTAGGCTAGTTCTTGACTGCCTCAATCTTTTTCGAGTCAAACTGAATACCCTCTGCTGATACGACATGACACAGGAATGCAACTGAACTCAACCAGAACTCACACTTCGAAAACTTTGCATATAGCTGACTATCCTTCAAAGTCTGAAGAACCACTCTGAGATGCTGCTCGTGCTCCTCCTGGCTGCGGGAGTATATCAATATATCATTAATAAATACTATCACGAACGAGTCCAAATAAGGCCTGAACACCCGGTTCATCAAATCCATAAAAGCTGCTAGGGCATTTGTCAACCCAAACGACATGACTAAAAACTCGTAATGCCCGTACCGAGTGCGGAAAGCTGTCTTAGGGACATCAGATGCCCTAATCCTCAACTGATGGTAGCCAGATCTCAAGTCTATCTTTGAAAATACCTTGGCACCCTGAAGCTGGTCAAACAAATCGTCAATCCTCGACATTGGATACTTATTCTTGATTGTAACCTTGTTCAATTGCCGATAATCAATGCACATCCTCATCGAACCATCTTTTTTCTTCACAAACACTACCGGGGCACCCCAAGGAGAAACACTAGGTCTAATGAAACCCTTCCCAAGCAAATCCTGCAACTGTTCCTTCAACTCTTTCAACTCTGGCGGGGCCATGCGATTCGGCGAAATAGAAATGGGCTGGGTGCCCGGAGCCAGATCAATGCAGAAATCAATGTCCCTATCGGGTGGCATCCCCGGCAGGTCTGAAAGGAAGACCTCAGGAAACTCACGAACCACGGGTACCGAATCAATAGAGGGAACCTCAACACTGGAATCGCACACATAAGCCAAATAAGCCAAACACCCCTTCTCGACCATATGCCGAGCCTTCACGTACGAAATAACACTGCGGGTAGAATGACCAGAAGTTCCTTTACACTCCAAACATCGCAAATCTGGCAAATCTAAGGTCACTGTCTTGGCATGACAATCCAATATGGAATGATATGGGGATAACCAGTCCATACCCAATATAACATCAAAGTCGACCATACCTAAAAACAACAAATCAACACGGGTCTCAAGACCCCCAATCACCATAATACAAGAACGATGGTCTCGATCGACCATAATAGAATCACCCACCGATGTAGATACATAAAGAGGAATACTTAGTGGATCACTAGGCATGACCAGGTATGGTGCAAAATAAGAGGACTTATACGAATATGTAGACCCCGAATCAAATAGCACTGAAGCACCTCTGTCACAAAATCGAACAGTACCTGTAATGACTGCATCTGAAGACTCAGCCTCTGGCCTGGCTGGAAGAGCATAACATTGGGGCTGGGCTCCACCACCCTGAACCACATCTCTGGGACGACCGACTACTGGCTGGCCTCCACCTCTGGCGGCCTAAGCTCCACCTCTATGACCTCTACCTCCACCTTTAGCACCTCTACCCCCACCTCTAGCTGGCTGGGCAGGCTGTGGAACACCCGGTGCCTGTACCATGGCACGAGAACCCTGATGTTGCGAACTACCTAGTGCTCGAGGGAAAAATCTGGCAAGGTGACCCGAATAGCCACAAGTGTAACAAGACCTCGGCTACTGAGGGAACTGAATCTAACCCTATCGACCTGAATGACCACCCTGGAAACTCTTATGCGGTGGTGCACTGATGGGAGCTGGTGGCACACTGTAAGGCTGCTGATCAGAATAATGCATCTGAGAACCACGAACACCTGAAGTACCATGGGAGACCTGGAGAGTTGACTGAAAAGGTTTGGGCAGATGACCTCTGCCTGAAGAATCCCTGCCCCCAAATGAGGCTCCACTGAAACGACCGAAATGACGGGGCCTCTTGTCAGCCCCCTGACCACCACCCTGTGACATAATCATCTCAATCCTCCTGGCTACATTGGCCGCATCTTGGAACGATATATATGTACCTGACTCTCTAGCCATCTGAAGTATGATAGGTCGGGCCAATCCCTCAATAAATTTCCGAACCCTCTCCCGATCAGTGGGAAGTATCATAAGAGCATGTCGGGCTAGAGTGATGAACCTGGTCTTGTACTGAGTGACTGACATGGATCCCTGCTGGAGACGCTTAAACTGCCTCCGAAGGTCCTATCTCTGAGTAATGGGAAGGAACTTCCCCAAAAATACCTCTGAGATCTGAGTCCAAGTCAAAGGTGTAGATCCAGCTGGTCTGGCTAAGCAATAGTCTCTCCACCAACTCTTGGCTGCGCCTGCTAACCAAAAAGTAGCGAAGTCGACCCCGTTGGACTCCACTATGCCCATATTCCGAAGAACCTCATGGAAGCTGTCCAAATAATCTTAGGGGTCCTCTGATGGTGAACCAGTAAAAGTAGCAGTGAATAACTTAGTGAACCTGTCCAGTCTCCACAAAGCATCTGCTGACATAGTTTCTCCCTCTACTACCGGTGCTGCAATACCCGACTGAGCTACCTCGGCTGGTTGAGGTGTCGGAGTCTGAAACTGTGGAGCTAGCTGCTCTGGCACGCGGGCGACAGGAGTTTGGGCACCTCCCCCAGCCTGAGAGACGACTGGTGCTGTAGGAAGAAGACCCGCCTGTGCTACACTCTCCATGAGTCTGACTAGACGGACAAGGGCGTCCTGTAGCACTGGGGTAGCTATGAACCCCTCTGGGACCTGGGCTGGTCAAACTAGGACTGTCTGAACTGGGACCTCCTTGTCAGACTCGACCTGAGGGTCCTCCACTGGGGCTGCTGCTCTAGGCTTAACCCGGCCACGGCCTCGGCCTCTAGCATGGCCTCCTCCTCGAGTAGGAGCTGTATCAGGAGTGTCAGGCTGCTGGGCGGAACCAAGGGAAGCACGCGTCCTCGCTATCTGCGAGAGAATAGAATAGAAACTCAATCAGTACTAAGAATTCATAGCGCACGGCAGAGAAGAAAAGAAATATGCAGTCATCCTAACTTTGCAGCATCTGGGGGATAAATACAGATGTCTCCGTACCGATCCCTCAAAATCTACCAAGTTGTCAGTGAGTTGTGAGACCTAAGTAACCTAGTCCTCTGATACCAACTTGTCATGCCCCAAAATCCCACCATCGGGCCGTGATGGCGTCTAACGTTGAACCCGCTAGACAAGCCAACGTACATAGATAAACTAGCATATTAACACCACCTTAATAGGATAAACTAAACAGTTCATAGTTTAATAGCGGAAATAAATATGGTCTCAAACTAAATAAGGACATGAAAATACAACAACGCGTAAAGTTTCCCAAAAACCTGCAGTTACAAACTCACGAACTGTCTATAAGAGTGCTAAATACAAGTCTGGAAGGAAATACATGTCTGCCTCTGAAGCTAGAGGAAAAACAAGACAGAATCGAAGACAAAGGGGATGGAAGAGACGCCAAGGCCTACGAACGCCAGCGGGTATACCTTGATGCCTCTATGATAAGCTGGAAGACACTGCCACTAATGATGTCCTCTGGGTCCGGCTGCGTAATCTGCACAACATAAAGAAGTGCAGGTGTAGCATCATTAGAACCGAACCCATGTACTGGTAAGTGCCTAGCCTAACCTCGGCGAAGTTGTGACGAGGCTAGAACCAGACTACCAAATAAACCTGTGCAGTTCAAATAAATAGATATACATATATACAACGGATAAGAAATATAGGGAGAAAACAATTAATAAAGGAAGGGGAACATGCTGTAGGGAGATAACAGTTTCATATAAGAAATCTCAATAAGGAAAAGAACAACAAAGCCAACATATCAATAAGGACAAGAAATCACAAACTTGCACGACATCACCCTTCGTGCTTTTACTCTCGTCCTCACTATGCAATGTATAACGTAAACAATGTAAATCATGGAACGACATCACGCTTTGTGATTTTACTCTCTTTTCTCACAGTATAATCAATGAATATCGGTACGGAATGGTACATCGTACGGTACGACATCACCATTCGTTCTTTACACTCTTTTCTCACAATGTCAAACAATGCACGGCATCAGCCTTCGTGCTTTAGCACTCATCTTCACTCAAACAACAATCACAAACAAGGGCAAGGGAGTAAACAGAATAAAAATAATAACCCCGTCAAGGGAACAATATTAAACAATGCACGACATCACCCTTCGTGCTTTAACACTCTTCCTCACAATATCAAACACTGCACGGCATCACCTTTCGTGCTTTAACACTCTTCCTCACCCAAACAACAATCACAAACAAGGGCAAGGAAATAAACAGAGTAAAAATAGAAATCCCGGCAAGGGAACATCAATTAAACAATTAAATCCCGGCAAGGGAACAATAATAGTAATCTCAACATCCCAATGAGGGAGACAATATCAAAAGCAACAATGACCCGACAAGGGTATATTTTAGTAGCTCTTTCTCTTTCTTTCACTTCATTTCATAATTTACTCTAACTTGAGCCAATGATCCAAAGGATACAATTATCTCATATACCTTCATCATTCGTATTACAATCTGAACCAATGCTCCAAAGGATACAATTACCTCATATATCTTTATCATTCGTATTACAATCTGAGCCAATGCTCCAAAGGATACAATTATCTCATATATCTTCATCATTCGTATTACAATCTGAGTCAATGCTCCAACAGAGTTTAAAGATTACAATTCCCTTCACATATTCTGCACAACATATAGAAATCATCAATTAAGCGTGAAAATTACCACAAAATCAGAATATTGACAATATAAGGACTCACGGTCATGCTAGACGCCAATGTATAGATACTCGTCACCATGCCTATACATCGTATTTGACAATTATCAAGTAGAAAATTATACTCAACTCTTATTCCCTCAAGCTAAGGTTAGACCAAACAATTACCTCGGGTCGAAAGTATAGCAGTGAACCCGAAACCACACGTTTTCCACGAGTATCCGATTCCAAATGGCCCAAATCTGTTCAAATAAGTTTCATACCATAAATAACATCTCATGCAACTGATTCTACTATTCAATTCAAGGTTACAACGCGAAATTAGGTGAAATGACCAAAACTCCCCCAGGCCAGCATCTCGGAGTCGGGTAAATTTTATATTTTCAGAACCTTCGTACTCTCACGAGTCTAGCCATATAAAAATCTCTCAAACCGGAGGTCAATCACCCACTCAAATCCCAATTCTAGAAAAATCTAAGTTTTACCCCAAATACCCAATTTTCACCCATGGAAATCTTTGATTTTAAGTTGAGAACATGTTAAATGAGGTTAATGATTGGAAGAAATGAGTAAAAACTAACTTACAACTGATTTGGAAGAGTCTTGTTCTTGGAAAAATCGCCTAAGAGTGTTTAAGTTTGAGAAAATATGAAGTAAAATTTTCGATTTTGTATAGTGCAGGCTACTGGTTGGCATGTGAACAGGGGTTCGCAATTGCGAACCCTTCAGACATTCCCAGCCTTCGCATTTGCGAACCTCTTGGTCGCATTTGCGATCAGGCCTGCCCAGTTATACCTTCGCATTTGCGAACCTCTTGGTCCGCATTTGCGATCATGCCTTCCCAGACCAACCTTCGCATTTGCGATGAGTAGCTCGCATTTGCGATGCTGGCTTTGCAAATGCGAAGCCTGCAGATCAGTTGCACCAACAAATTTCCAAGTTTTTTAAAAAAACAATCCGTGGCCTATCCAAAACACACCCGAGTCCTCGGGGCTCCAAACCAAATATACACACTACCTCAAAAACATCCTATGAACTTATCCGTGCGATCAAATCGCCAAAATAACATCATATACATCAAATTAAGCCTCAAAATCCATGAATTCTATCAAATTTCATAAAACATCAAATTTTCCATTTTTAGTCTGAAACACGTCAAACGACATCCGATTTCAACCAAACTTTATAGAAAGTGCTTAAACCATAAAGAAGACCTGTGCCGGGCGCCGGGCGCCGGAACCAAAATACAGGCCCGATACCATCAATTTCTAATCAGAGTTCATTTTCATTTTCCTTAAATATTTTCAGAAAACAATTTTACTCAAAAATTCATTCCTCGGGCTTGGGACTTCGGAATTCGATTCCGGGAATACGCACAAGTCCCATATTTTCCTACGGACTCTCTGGGATCGTCAATTCACGGGTCCGGGTCCGTTTACCCAAAATGTTAACCGAAGTCAAATTTATTCTTTTAAATATTAAATCTTAGCATTTTTCACAGAATTTCATATTTAAGTTGTCCGGCTACGCGCTCGGACTGTGCACATAAATCGAGGCAACTAAAAATGAGATTTTCAAGGCATCAGAAGTACGGAATGGGTAATAAAATAGGTGATGACCCTTGGGTCGTCACAAGGTGACCCAGCTGGTCTAGTCAACAAATAATCCCTCCACCATTTCTTGACGGAACCAGTCATCTGAAACGCGACGAAGTCGAACCCATTGGTCCCCAAAATACCCATATTATGAAGAACCTCGTGACAGTTGTGCAGATATTCCTAAGGATCCTCTGAAGTAGCATCACTGAAGTGAACAGGGAAAAGCTTGGTGAACCTGTCCAATCTCCACAAAGCATCAAAAGTCATAGCTGCCCCCTCAGCAATCGGGGATTGCAACAACGGTCTGAACTACCCCAAAGCGGATATATAAAGAATAATTTTTCATATTGATAACAAATTCAATTTAATAAACTTCTTGAAAACCCATCTAAACGACCTCAAAATGCCGAAAAACAACATGATTCACTGCATAGCAGTGAGTTTTTCTCACTTGATCGTTTTCGATGAACCCACCAAGTTTTAGATCAATCGGAGCTTGTCAAATTCATGACCACCAACCTGTAACCAAACTCGCAGAGTAACCGTTTAAGCAGTTTCATGAATTAAAACAAATATGATATTGATTTCCATTCTCCTTATAATTATACTATGAGCTCAAGGCATCTATTATGTTCTTCCTATTTCTAGGATACATAATATCTCCTTTTACAATAAATTATCCTTTTATTAAATACACAAGAACCTAAGATATTATATTTTCTCCCATTCGGCGAAAAACTTAATATCTCTTCTCATGGGTGGAGTTGGTCTCACTAGTACCCAAAGATAAAACTCTTTTCTAGTTAAGAAACTCCACCATTAATGTAAACTTATCAAGGATAATTTTCACATGGTACATTAAGCATATTTTAATGACTCAAATAAATAGACCATTTTGTGGATCCTACTTATTAATCATAATTCTCAATCCATGAATAGACACAATTTCACATGTACAATTTATTAAGAATTTTTCCCGAGTTCAAATAAACAAATCACTTTAGTGGTAACTATTTATTACTCTTAAAATTCTCAATTTACAAGTAAAAATACATGTAGCTCATAAAATTATTTTATGGAAGAATATGGACCACAACTTAAAAGGCATGCCAACAATATTAAACTCATACAAAATACCGTCATATTTTACTTAATTACAACCTCCAACCAGAGAACAAATATTTTCATCGAAAATTCAAGACTAGTAATCACGTAGGGCATGAAAACATAAATTAAAATTTGAGAAATTTTTTATGCACAAATATACCAAATGCTCCAATCATTAGTCATCTAAGATATCAAACAGAGGATTTTACTTTATTAAAAAATAATTATATCATCATACAATATCAATTATATCTTGTAAGACCTAGTCAATAAATCCTACACTTCTATTATTGAATTTAATACAACAATATTGTTAAGAAACTAAGCTTAAAGCAATAACATAAAACAAGAAAATAGACAAAAGACTTAGAGAGCAAGATAAGAGAGATTATTATTTCTTCTATGTATTCAAGTGTATACAATGTGATGTCCAAACCCTCTATTTATAGGATGATATAGGTAATACAAATAGATGCCATGAACATGGTATTAACTATTGAGATCATGGGAGAAGATCATGGAGGAGGTTATGGAGGTGTGTGAGTTACAACTATAATAGTAAGAAGTAGTGAGGATAATGGAGAAGAGTAGTGGGAGTAACTTCTTTAGGAGTTATAGACATCCACTATACAATATTATATTTCATAACACTCCCCCTTGGATGTCTATAGATAATGTGCCTCGTTAAAACCTTACTAAGAAAAAATCATGTGGGAAAAAATCTTAGTGAAGAAAAAAGAGTACACATATCTTGTAATACGCATTATTTGCTGCCTCATTAAAAACCTTGCAAGAAAAATCTAGTGGGATAAAATCTTAGCAAAGAGAAAAAAAGTACAACGCGTATTTGTCTCCCCCTGATGAAAACATCAATTTGTTTCTCCGAGATGATGTGTTACGATCTTGTATACCAGCTTCTCAAATGTTGAGGTTGCTCATGCTTCACGGAACAGAACACCAAATTATCAAGCGAACAAATTTGTCGAACATCTATTTAACCGCTCGGTGAAAATTGTGTTTGATAAAGAACTTTGTGAAACATATGCTTTATTCTGCCTCCTTTAATATATCCTTCTTCCTATTGAGATAAACAAATATCATCGTCTTCACTATTATTGGAATCTTCTCTTCAGGAAAAGTCGCATATTTATTGTGTGTTGAGTCACTTGCTTTTTCAGTTGATACTATATTGACATGACTTGAATAAGTATCAACAATTGAATGCCTTGTGAAATAATATTATGATAGTACTCTCACATACAAATAGATTGTTTGAAGAAAGGACTTCAGAAAATGCCTGCATTTGCATAAACAACAAACCTTGACGTTTGTTAGAATAAACAAATCTATATCAACGATTCCTTTTGCAATATAGTACTAATAGTATTCCAGTATCTTAAACTATATCTCGCTAGAATATTTTTATACTCATGGTTCTAGCAAGATACACAGTGCACCAATTGGAATAGATACAAAAAAATAAATCATATACATCATGGTTGCTCTAATCCACATAAGGATTTGCTGAAACTTTATAAATGAATTTCTCGGGAACCTTAATATACTTCAGAACAGATTAAATCCTTCAATGATTTTTATATACGCATATCAAATTTATCGAGTATTACCAGACTAAAATCTGAAAGCAATTGCATCCACCACAAGGGAACATGTTTCCATATAATCAATGCCATGACATTTACGTAAAATCTTGTGTCACTCCACTGGCTTTATACTTTCAGGTGTTGGGACTATCAGTTCAATACTTCACGTTTTCCAAGTGAAGTTAATCTTGATTGTGTATTTTTTATTTGATTGACCAATCATTTATCTGTCCAAATTCCATGACAGATTTGAGCTCAAGATCCTCGTCAATATTAATAATATTGAGCGCTATATTATATCAACAATATCATCGATGATCATTTTACATCGGTTCCATCATCACACAATAAAGACATAACTTATCGAGATCTTATTATTTTCAGATACCTGAGCCTCTTCCATGAGGTCTTATAAAGTTTTATGTCATGGTGCTCTTACATAACACTTGCCTCCTTAGTATGACCATATTATCATTTGCTCCACTCCTTCTTCAAATAGTTTTATCTTTGGAACCGATTAGTCTATTACGCTTCATCCGTTCCATAGACTATGTCCGTCATGGAATTTATTCTATTTGGAGCATTAGCAGCTGAAATATAACATTTCGCTTTGGGTCAACAAATACGCCTGGAAATATTTTGCAAATGAATTATCACTTGAACTTCAAGTTCACATTTTCTTGTACGAGGATCTAAGTACACTCATAATAATTCATTTCATGATTACTTTTTCAGCTACCCATTTTCTCCCTCTAATGTTGGGATCACCAACACATTTTCCAACCTTATTTGGGAACACATCTTTGTGCATTGTGATGGCACAATTAAATCATATAGAACATCTATATTTCTGGATGAAATTTATTTGGTTCCTGACCCTGAACCAATTCTGATAGGGAGAAGTTACCATAACTTGTTGGCTAGATGCATACAAGTGCTCTTGTATATTAAATAATACACATCATACCAAATTTCTATTTGGAATATTTGTTCTCATAACCAATATTTTAGCTTAATTGGAGGCATACAATTTCTGTTAAACCAACTTGTATTTAAATCAGCATTACCAAGATAATTATCATATTTATATTCTGGAACTGTGCTCAAATAATTTGAGCAATCAACCTTGCAAAATCCAAATTGCAAGTTGATAGCAAACGCACATGTGACCATACAATAGATGCATCTATTAAAATTATATAATATTAAATGGTCCACATGGCAGGTGACTGAGCCCATATATATATCACCTTCTATTCGTTCCAGAAATCAAGGGATTCAATCCCAGCCTTAACTGATATATCANGTAATATGAAGATATTCAATCTTCCTTTCATTTATAGTCTCAATATGCCAACCACTTTGGCTAATACATTTGAAACTCAAGAAGTTTCTTTTGAGACTTACTACAATATTAATGTCAAGAATAATTTCATTAATCCGGGTAGTAACAAATTCGCTCTTCCGGAGCTCTTAATTGATTTCGTACTACAAGATCTTTTATCACACCATCCATATGGTAAATATCTCCTTCACGAAAAAATCATATCATAATAATTGTCACGGTCGAAGTCATCATAAGCAAAATCATTCTTGCTTTAAGTTTGTCTTTAATAACCTTTTATAAGGCATGACATAATATTTTTTTTGGCGTACCACAAGTACACGACCAATGACATATTCATGTAACCACATTATAATATTCATTATCGTTATTTCTCTCAAACCTCCCTTAGAGGTGAGTTGT
>MDKI01033559.1:0-10249 GCA_005239505.1 Nicotiana paniculata | reverse complement strand
CCTCAACACATAGGAAATTATCAAGTCGTTTCACAACTCACACGGCACAATCATAATAACACACAAATTTGACGAAGACGGAACAACATCCGCTATTCTAATACATTTCCATGAAAAAGCTCTCTACTAAAATGGACATGCCTGGCTCATATGGAGCCCATAATCATATTTGAATCCATTCACAAACATCGAGTCTACCTTGCTCGCACCAACTAAATGTGTTGGGTTATATTTGTTAAAGTGTAGTATTCAAACCATTGTTTTTAACTAACAGATTTTTATTTGGTTAATATGTAATAAAGTGAAAGGAAATGTTTTCATAAATGTTAAAACCGGAAAATTATTTCAATTAATTAATGATTTGGCTTTCCTGACATTGATGTCTGGCGCCATCAGGACCTTATGGATTTTGGGTTGTGACAACATGGTATCAGTGCGCTAGGTTCCCTTAGATCTCACGAGTCATGAGCAAGTCTACTAGAGTCTTTCTGAGAGCATTAAGGCTATGCTCAGGTAGTGATGAATGGTTTGAAGGGAGGTCTTCTCAGAGTTTGATTTTGAGATTTCGGTATTTTAGTTCCGACGGAGGAAAGGCATTTGGATTATGAATGGTCCGGTTGGGGTTGATAAGTAGTAAAACTTGGTGTCTTCAAGTGAGGTGGGATATACACTTGTGAAGTAAAGTCCTCATCATTGATCGAATGGAATGTGTTAAGTGTGTCTGTGATATGGGTTTTTGGTTGCGTGGGGGTCGAAGTATTGAGGAGGAGTATTGAAGAATGCGGTTGACAGAGGGTGTGAGGTGAGGCGGTTCAGTACCGGATAAGTATTCATAATAAAGGCAGCTAGAGAAAGATGATCTTCGGAGAGCTTGAAGTCTTGGTGATCTGCTGGTTTGAGAGCTACAGAGAATGGTCCTGAAGTGAGGCTAGGTGGTGGTTCCATTTCTAGGAGGCTAGGTGTTAGAAGCGGAAGTCGAGCAATCGCAAAGTGGGGGAGCGGCAGCATAGCATGGAATTTGAATATATTATCGCGCATTTAATGGATGTCCATGAGGAGAGGACGGACTGGTAAAGTTGGTAAATGAAGCAGGGCCTAACATGGGGTATTGAAGTCGCAGAGAGCGTGCATTTCAACGTCGTTGGAAGGTGTTCGCGGGTGATTTTCACAGGTGGGTTATCTCCTGTGAATTGGTTAGCGGTGGTATGGTTGACAGGTCTCTGTGAGGGGTTCTAATGGCTATTCGGTAAGGAGGCAGAATATGTGAATGATGCTAGGGAATTTGAGTATTTAGGGAGTGCTAGCAATAGAATTTGGAAGAATTGGACGGATTGGTTGAGCAAGATCGTCTTATCAAAGGAGAAGGGATCTCGACAGGGTCTAGAGTGATGCAAGGAGTAGCTTCGGGCTAAGTGGGGGAGTCCCACCATCTGCAGTTGGGTTGTAGGGTTTTCTTCTCATAGGGTCGCGGATTGTCGACGTGTTGGCAAGTTATTTCAGCTAAGGGAAAGGAGTAAAATTGAGATTGTGCGTGGAATTTGAGGAATGTGTGAAAGAGTTGGCCCTGTCGGATCAGGGTTAGGCTTTGGAAGATTCAGAATTTATGCTTAAGGCATGGGTGAGTTGTCAGGATAGTGACTCGGTCGAGTGGTTCCTTGAAAGGGGTGTTCATGTGCTAGAAGAGCCTTGGAGTTGATATCATTTGGGGCCAGTCAGAGTGGGTGACTCTCAATAGCGGTCCTAGTGAGTTCAAAAGTTAAGAATGTGGCGTTTAAGGGTTTCAGGCAGTAGTATGATCGAGAATCGAGCTTTTGCAGAGTAATTTCTAAGAAAAAGGAGGATGGCTGGAATGTTCTATGATATGTTTCAGCATGCAGGATAGTATTGGAGGAGTGAAAGAAATATACTCCGGATTGTAGAAAGATTTTCAGGAGGGTATGAGACGGATTGAGGGATTTAGGCAGCATAGTCTCGTGAATCAAGGTCACAAGGGATGAGTGAGGGTTGAGTCTGCTATGAGTGGAAGGAAGTTTCTATTATTCCGGAAGCAATTCAAGATGATTAAATGAATATAGATTGATTAGCCATGGTTGAAATGGCACATTTTCGGCAGTGATCAGTTCCTTCGATGTGATTAAGTTATGCATGTGGTTTGTGCCAGTGTGTGCGGGGCTTGTCGGCCGTCATAATGGATTGCATGTGGGAGCATTCAAGTATTATAGCTTGTCAGGTGTAGGCGGATCCCGGAAGGGTTATGGTGGTATAGACTACTACTTAAGGATTTGCATGTTGGGTGATTGTGGGAATTCACTCGTGTGTTGTGATGGTTCTCTTGAATCGAGTTAAGTAAAAAGGTTTCTATATGATGAAGTGTTCACCCTATTGGTGTTTCAGAAGTTATGATGGAAATTCTTGCGCTACCTCATTTTGGCATGTTAGGGGCGGTAAGCAGTCTATAACTGAGAGTAAGAATCGAGATTGTGGTTTCGGTGATGATAAGGATTTCATGAGCTCGGAAGAGCAAGAATAAGTGGTTTGAAAGTTCAAAGTAAGCTGGTGTTATCATCAGTGTCACTTGAGATTGATATTCGGTGGAAGAGGCTTTGTACCCTGGTTATGGGTTCTTGATTTGTCTTACAGCGTAGTATAGCCAGTGGTGGATGTGCAGAATTGATACCTTGTGTGGAAGGTCATGGAAGCGTGACCGCGAAAAGATTGTATAAAGTGTGACATGTAGTCACTTGATGGATTGAAGATTTGGACTGAGTATAAATAAGTGCAATATTGCTTAATTGAGAATTTATACCTGGAAGGCGTTCAGTTCATTTGGTTGTAAATTGTGGGCTATTTGTCCCGGCTATGATGGTTGTTCTTGCGTATTGTAAGAGAAAGTGGGTTAATATGGACCTAGGTAAAAGCTATTATCTTAGTTGGTGCGAGCAAGGTAAACTCGATGCTTGTGGATGGATTTAAATATGATTATGGGCTACGTATGAGCCAGGCATGTTCATTTAAGTAGAGCGCTTTTCATGGAAAGGTATTAGAACAGCGGATGTTGTTCCGTCTCCATCAAATTCATGTGTTATTATGATTGTGCCGTGTGAGTTGTGAAACGTCTTGATAATTTCCTATGTGTTGAGGTCCAGCGTAGTGGGGATGTTATGTGAGCAGGATAGCTCTTGAGATCCATAGTGTATATATATATATATATCGCACCTCAGTTGTGTTTGAGTTATGTAGCCTACGGCTTTATCAGTCTCCCCAGGATGGAATTATGCACTTAGCATGCTTATGACCGATATTCAGTCATTTGTAATAGTGAGCAAATCAGCTCCGTATATATATCTTCTTATGTAAATTTATGTGTGGATCGGGTGGCACGTCACCACGGGTATGTTATTCGGATCGAGTTCCACGTCGCAACAGTGTGATGTTGAGTAAGGTTCCTATATTTATTTTCTTGTGTTTTACTTCCTATTTTCTAGTAAGAGTTCGTATTAGTTGCGTGAGTTAAATAGTCCCTTCCTGAGTCGTTTCTTATTATCACGTTCGAGTTATGGCCTATTGGCGCGATGTGGTATCATGTGAGGTTGTCGGTCATGTTGGGGTGATTTGTTGTCTGAGCAGTTCATACTGGGTGAGACGGGATTATTTGATCAGGGATTAGTGCGATAAGGTTATGTGAAGTGTATATTAAAGAACAGATACCATTGTTCAGGTTCATAATGAAGTGATGATTCTAGTCAAGATGAGGTATTCAAGGATTTGTTAACTCTGCAGTTGGGTATGAAATTCTGCACATCTCCTCCGTTGTGGTGGTATCGTCAGCATTATAGCAGGATGTATGTGTATATATCATGAGGTGCATTGGGAGCATTAGATTCGTGGAATTTTGGCTATTAAGGTTCAGGGAGTGTCATTGTGGTCACATGATGAGTTATGTGGTGCATGGTGCTGATTCAGCAAAGGTATGCAGTCATGTTCTGGTATATCGTGTGGTGGTTGATACGGTGTTTATGTGTTGGAAGTGGGCTTGGCAAGGAATTTCAAGTGTTGGAACTAGGTTCTAAGCTTATTATATGGATAAAAGGAGAGATCTTAAGATTTGATCAAGCTAATGTGCTCAACTGGGTGGTGGTATCACGGGCAGGTGCTCGAGGTGTTAAACAGTGATTTCAGATAACTCCAGAGCAGTTCTTAGCACGTTCGAGGGCGAACGTCGGTTTAAGTGGGGGAGAATGTAACAACTCGACCGGTCGTTTTGAGCTCTAGCGCGTCGTTCAGCAGTTTGAGGCCGTGAGCAGCTTCGTTTCAGGTATTATGACCCGAGGGCGTGGTCGGAATTGAATTTCAGGAAGTTTAGAGTTGATTTGGAGAGAAAATTCTCATTTTAGAAGCCTTAAGTTGGAAGGATCAACTAAGATTGGAATTTTGGGTAAGCGACCTCCGAATCAGAATTTGAAAGTTTCTGCAGGTTCGTATGATGATTTAGGATTGGGCGTATGTCTGGATCGGGGTTTGGATAACCCGGGAGCGTTTCGGTGCATATTGTGGAAGTTAGCATTTTAGAAGAATTTCATAGATTTGGGTTTGAAGTGAATTTCAGAGTTATTGATGTCCGTTTGGGATTCCGAGTCTGGGAATAGTTTCATGTGGGGATTATGGAGTTGGGAGCGCGATCGGAAGTGAATTTGGATGTCCGTAGGTCATTTTGAAGTCATTTGGCTAAAGATAGAAATTTGAAGGTTTTTGAGAAATCCGTTCGTAAGTGGTAATTTTGATATCGACGTCAGAATGCGATTCCGGAAGTTGAAACAGGTCGATAATGTTTAATATGACTTCTGCGCAAAATTTGATTTCAATCGGACGTGATTTGACAGGTTTCGGCATCAGATGTAGAAGTTGGAAATTTCTAAGTTCATAAAGTTGGGATTTGAGTGCGATTAGTGGTTTCAATGTTGTTTGATGTGATTTGAGGATTCGAGCAAGTCCGCATTATGTTTTGGAACAGGTTGGTATAATTGGACGCGGTCCCGGGGGCCTCGGGTGGATTCCGGGGTGTTAACGGATCAATATTTGAAGTTTAAGAAAGCTGAAGGTTGTTGTCATCTGGTGTGACCGCACCTGCGAGGCTTTGGCCGCAGGTGTGGCTAAGGGCGCCGCAGATGCGAAATTGGGCTGGAGCCAAGGAGGCTGCAGGTGCGGGAGATTTGGGCGCACCTGCGGAAGCGCAGGTGCGATAAGCGGGCCGCATGTGCGGAAATTGGCCTGGGCAGAATATTTTAAAACAAGGATTCTTGGTTCATTTTCTTCATTTCTTCTTGGGCTTAGGCGATTTTGGGAGGCTTAAAAGAGAGGATTCCTTCATGCATTGTCAAGGTAAGTAAATTCCTCCCGTTTTTAATTTAAATACAATATTATATGCATGGATTAGGCATGGAAATTGGTAGGAATTTGGGAAATATTGAAGAAACCTAGAAAATGGAAATTTGGATTTTTAGCCACGAATTGAGCATGAATATTTAAGTAAATTGTATATTTGAGTTAGTAAGTCTATGGGTAGAATATATCTTCGAGAAATTACATATTCCGGACACGTGGGCCCGAGGGAATTTTGGTCATTTCACTAAGCGGGGTTGGGAAATTATATAATTTGGAATTTGTTAGAGTATATTTTCATTGGGTTGTCGTTGTTTGGATAGTTTTGGGGCGTTGTGCATTCGTTTGGAGTCATTGGAAGGGCTTGGAGGCCGGTTATGGAATCTCGGACCGAGGTAAGTCTCATTTCTAACTTTGTAAGGGGGAATTGTCCCCCTAGGTGAATTAATTAAGTATATGCTATTATCTTCGGGGGATACACACACACGAGGTGACAGGAGTCCGTGCGTAGCTACTATTATGCCATGTCCGAGTAGTCTAGGACCCACTAGCATGACTTACGTGTTGTACCTGTAATCTTGCCTGTAATATTTAACTGCTAATATAATCGAAATCGTAATTGAATTTCTAAAGAAGACTAGAGTCCATTTTTTCTAATCATCTAGAAAGAGAATTGATTCCTCTATGGATAATTGTGTACCTGGTAGGGTTGTATTACGGAATATCATTAAACTTGACAAATGAGTTTCAAAACAAAGATTTAAAAACTATATTACATGTTCCTTTAAGAAGAATTTTACCACTTTCCTGAGAAAAACTGCTTTCTTGATAAAAATACGGATTTATTATGTGGATATGTGTACATATGAGCACCTGAGTCGCAGGTATGATTCGCAAGCAGCCTTGCCTTATTATTTGTATGTATAACCGCGTCGCATGATCGATTCGCGAGCGGGGAAGATAGATGCATCTATGGTTCGATCCGTTCGACCATTCGGCAGTGCACATTTTATTATTGTTGGTCCGCGCCGTTCGACCTTCGGCATTGCTTGTGCATTATATTTACTGCGTAGTTTCTATGATTTTTCCTGATTACTGGCCTGAAATATTACGTTGTCAATTGAAATGACAGAGATTTAAAGTTATTAAAAAAGATTTTGGAAGAAGATGTTCCTTCCCGTCGAGTAATTGTTATTTGATTAAATCACCCATGTTGATTAGTTGTTATTAATATGACGAAGGATTAAAGTATTAAATGTGGAAAGAGTTGATAATAGTTATTCCTGATTTTAATAAATTGCCTAGGATATTCATGCTTAGTGTCACACTCGAATATTCTAAATTCACTTTTAGCAAGTGTCTAATTTGACATGTCGTCACTACCTCTCTGAGGTTAGGCGCGCGACTTACTGAGTACACGTTATTTTTGTACTCATGCTACACTTGTTGTGCATTTTATTGCACAGCTACTTTCATAGAAATATGGAGGATTCAGAGACTTGGGCTAGCTATATCATCTGGAGGCGATCTGCAGCTGACAGAGTCTCCCTCGTATTGTACTTATTTTCATTTTAAATTTCCTTGTCCAATTTGTATTTCGGACAGGCTTTGTGATGTTTGTATAATTCTTAGAAATTGCTCATGTACTTGTGACACCGGGTTCTGGGATGTGTTGGGTTATATTTGTTTAAGTGTAGTATTCAAACCATTGTTTTTAACTAACAGATTTTTATTTGGTTAATATGTAATAAAGTGAAAGGAAATATTTTCATAAATGTCAAAACGGGAAAGTTATTTCAATTAATTAATGATTTGGCTTACCTGACATTGATGTCTGGCGCCATCACGACCTTATGGATTTTGGGTCGTGACAACATGGTATCAGAGCGCTAAGTTTCCTTAGGTCTCACGAGTCATGAGCAAGTCTAGTAGAGTCTTGCGGATCGGTACGGAGATGTCTGTACTAATCTTCGAGAGGCTACAGGGCTGTTAGGAGTACTTCCCTTCTTGATTCCTCATCGTGCGATTTGATTCCTTTGAGGCTAATGCCTATGTTCATTCCTACTCAATCTTATGCGTCGCAAAGCGCTTGCTATGAATCAGGAATTGAGGAATTGAATGGTGCTACGGATGTAATTCGAGATGTTTCCATGTATAATTGGTTGGGGCTACTGTTATGGCCCTGCAAGAGAATAATATGTTGTTTCAACTCAGTAGCTGCGTTTCTGAGAGCGTTAAGGCTATGCTCAGGTAGTGATAAATGGTTGAAGGGAGGTATTCTCAGAGTGTGATTTCGAGATTTCGGTATTTTATTTCCGGCGGAGGAAAGGCATTTGGATTATGAATGGTCCGGTTGGGGTTGATAAGTAGTAAAACTTGGTGTCTTCAAGTGAGGTGCGATATGCACCTGTGACGTGAAGTCATCGTCATTGATCGAATGGAATGTGTTAAGTGTGTCGGTGCTATGGGTTTTCGGTTGCCTGGGGTCGGAGTATTGAGGAGGAGTATTGAAGAATGCGGTTGGCAGAGGCCGTGAGGTGCGGCGGTTCAGTACCAGATAAGTGTTGATAATGAAGGCAGCTAGAGAAAGATGATCTTCGGAGATCTTGAAGTCGTGGTGATCTGCTGGTTTGAGAGCTGCAGAGAATGATCCTGAAGTGAGGCTAGGCGATGGTTCCATTTCTAGGAGGCCAGGTGTTAGAAGCGGAAGTCGACCAGTCGCAAAGTGGGGGAGCGGCAGCATAGCTTGGAATTTGAATATATTGTCGCGCATTTAATGGATGTCCATGAGCAACGGAAAGACTACTAAAGTTGGTAAATGAAGCAAGGACTAAGATGGGGTATTGAAGTCGCAGAGATCTTGCATTTCAGCGTCGTTGGAAGGTGTCCGCGGGTGATTTTCACAGGTGGGTTATCTCCTGTGAAATGGTTAGCGGTGGCATGGTTGGCAGGTCTCTATGAGGTAGTGTCTATTCGGTAAGGAGACAGAATGTGTGAATGATGCTAGGGAATTTGAGTATTTAGGGAGTGCTAGCAAGAGAATTTAGAAGAATTGGACGGATTGGTTGAGCAATATCGTGTTATCAAAGGAGAAGGGATCTCGACAGGGTCTAGAGTGGTGCAAGGAGTAGCTTCGGGCTAAGTGGGGGAGTCCCACCATCTGCAGTTGGGTTGTAGGGTTGTCTTCTCATAGGGTCGCGGATTGTCGGCGTGTTGTCAAGTTATTTCAGCTAAGGGAAAGGAGTAAAATGGAGATTGTGCGTGGAATTTGAGGAATGTGTGAAAGAGTTGCCTTGTGGGATCAGTATTAGGCTTTGGAAGATTCATAATTTATGCTTAAGGCATAGGTGAGTTGTCAGGATAGTGACTCGGTCGCGTGGTTCCTTGAAAGGTGTGTTCATGTGCTAGAAGAGCCTTGGAGTTGATTGCATTCGGGGCCAGTCAGAGTGGGCGACTCTCAATAGCGGTCCTAGTGAGTTCAAAAGTTAAGAATGCAGCGTTTAAGGGTTTCAGGCAGCAGTATGATCGAGAATCGAGCTTTTGCAGAGTAATTTCTAAGAAAAAAGAGGATGGTTGGAATGTTCTATGATATGTTTCAGCATGCAGGATAGTATTGAAGGAGTGAGAGAAATAAACTCCGGATTGTAGAAAGATTTCAAGAGGGTATGAGACGGATTGCGGGATTTAGGCAGCATAGTCTCGTGAATCAAGGTCACTCGGGATGAGTGAGGGTTGAGTCTGCTATGAGTGGAAGGAAGTTTCTATTATTCTTGAAGCAATTGAAGATGATTAAAAGAAGATAGATTGATTAGCCATGGTTGAAATGGCACATTTTCGGCAGTGATCAGTTCTTTCGATGTGATTAAGTTATGCATGTGGTTTGTGCCAGTGTGTGCGGGTCTTGTCGGCCGTCGTCATAGATTGCATGTGGGAGCATTCAAGTATTATAGCTTGTCAGGTGTAGGCGGATCCCGGAAGGGTTATGGTGGTATAGACTACTACTTAAGGATTTGCATGTTGGGTGATTGTGGGAATTCACTCGTGTGTTGTCATGGTTCTATTGAATCGAGTTAAGTAAAAAGGTTTCTATATGATAAAGTGTTCACCCTATTGGTGGTTCAGAAGTTATGATAGAAATTCTTGCGCTACCTCATATTGGCATGTTAGGGGCGGTAAGCAGTCAGTAACTGGGAGTAAGAATCGAGATTGCGGTTCGGTGATGATAAGGATGTCATGAGCTCGGAAGAGCAAGAAGAAGTGGTTTGAAAGTTCAAAGTAAGCTGGTGTTATCATCAGTGTCACCTGAGATTGATATTCGGTGAAAGAGGCTTTGTACCCTGGTTATGGGTTCTTGATTTATCTTACAGCGTAGTATGGCCAGTGGTGGATGTGCAGACTTGCTACCTTGTGTGGAAGGTCGTGGAAGAGTGACCGCAAAAAATATTGTATAAAGTGTGACATGTAATCACTTGATGGATTAAGATTTGGACTGAGTATAAAGAAGTGCAATATTGCTTAATTGAGAATTTATGCATGGTAGGCGTTCAGTTAATTTGGTTGTGAATTGTGGGGTGTTTGTCCCGGCTATGATGGTTGTTCTTGCATATTGTAAGAGAAAGTAGGTTAATATGGACCTAGGTAAAAGCTATTAGCTTTGTTGGTGTGAGCAAGGTAGACTCGATGCTTGTGGATAGATTTAAATATGATTATGGGCTCCGTATGAGCCATGCATGTTTATTTCAGTAGAGCACTTTTCATGGAAAGGTATTAGAATAGCGGATGTTGTTCCGTCTCCGTCAAATTCATGTGTTATATTACGCGGCGCCTTCCTGAGGTTCTTTGGAAGGGCGACGTAAGGCTAAGCAACCGA
>ML358333.1:0-15433 GCA_005239505.1 Nicotiana paniculata | reverse complement strand
ATCCCGCTCATATGTGATATTCTCCTTTGATTGGTACTGACTTCCTATAATTAGGACCTCAATTGACTGTTCCCTCATTGTTTTTCGGAGTTTAAGTTATTGCTTGCCTTATTTCTATGAATGATTTTTGCTGTCAAATTAGTATACATAGTTTCCTTAAGTATAATTCTGAACTTGGCCTTACTTACGTATGATATACCTATACTATACCTAGGATGCTTTCCTTATGTGTTATAATCAGCTTTCAAGATTCCTTTCCTTATGTTTAAACCTGCTATTTACCCNTTAGTATACATATTTTCCTTAAGTATAATTCTGAACTTGGCCTTACTTACGTATGATATACCTATACTATACCTAGGATGCTTTCCTTATGTGTTATAATCAGCTTTCAAGATTCCTTTCCTTATGTTTAAACCTGCTATTTACCCTCTAAGTATGACTCCTTAATTAAAGGAAGTCCTTTTACCAATCTGATTCTAATTGATTGTTTACTCCCATAATTACTGCTAAATATATTATTTTACCTTATTCTTCTGCCTGTTTTAAAATATAAATACCTCTACTCTCTCCTTAGCATACACGAACTAATCTGTTCAGCTCTCTCTCTCACAACTAAAAACTCTATGCTCTCTCTCTTTTTTGTGCTAGTTACTATTATTCTAAGTTAGCCGACTGCAAGCCAAGGCTAACTATTGTGCATCTCCTACTTCCTGTTTGTATTACTGCTTTCTTCACTTCACTGGTATGTTCTAATTCATATTTCAGTTCTCAAACCAACATGTTTCTACTACTGTTGTAATTCATTGTGTTTCTAATTTGCTTTTACTTATTATTTTGTTGTTCAACATGTAACTAGGATCCAGAACTCCATTCACCTGATAAGTTATACTTTATTTGTCATAACCAGCATGTCTTTATGTACTTGATACATGTTCTATGTGAATCTTCATGCCTATGTATGGTACATTAGTTTGATTAGGGTAAATCTTACTGTCTTGAACTATTTGGTCCTGTTATGTTAGTATAATCCTATACCCTACTGTATCCCCCAATCCCCTGAATCCTTAGGAACTTCTGATTTTGTACTGCCTGCTACATGTTTGCCCTCACATGCTCTGTATTTGTCCCTCAAATCCCATTACCCCTGCTTGTGATTGTTGGACTATTCCTGGTCCTTTGTGTGATGTTGAACTTGTTGGTGTTCCTGCCCTTTTAGTGGTTAAACTTCTTTGTTATAAAACTATTTCAATCAAGTTTCCCTCTTAAAAACTATTTTCTTACTTACCCTTTTCAAAATAATTTTCTTACTTACACTTTTCAAAACTATGTTGAGCACTCTCACTCTACTCTTAGACCATTAAGTTCTGCCCCCTTCTGTGTGAGCATTGCCTTGGGACCCATGAGCTCCCTCTGAACTTTGACACACAAAGGCTGGCCATTCCATAATGCACTTACTCTCTATCTTGGCTATGAAATCTGGGTGTGAAAGCTGCCCGGGATTCCTTGAGATCCTTAGGGAACTTTGACACACCTGGATCATGTGAAGGGTTGTGAACCAATGGCATTTGAGGATCTGAAAACTTGGGTCTACTATGGAAGGCTCCCTATAGTTAAATTGTTCTTTTCCTTTTAATTAAGTAATTCATATTCAGAGGTTTGTAATAATTTGTAAAAATGATTCTGGGGTTGGATAGTGGAAATAGGTGGGGATATGCATGCTATAGTGTAAGTATGGGTAGAATCATGTTTTTCTAGGTTTATTTTTTTATATGCTCACTAGTAACCATGTCTAGGAATCAAGTATGCCATGCATTTAGATACCATGTCACTTAGGTTCATACATCTGCTTTTCTTTCAGCATTTCATCACTCCTTGCCTTGACTTAGAAATCCTATTCATAGGATCAGTAATAACAACAAAAACTGTTACCATTTGATTCTGTCCATGCATTCTGAAAGAAATGTAGTCTAGATCATGCCTTAGAACAAAGGTGTTAACAAATATGCAATCATGCTACACACGTAGAGATCATGTTCTAGGTACACAACGATTAAAATCTGTCACCTGTGCTATTCCTGAAGTTGTGCATACTGTTGTGATCTTGAATTCATTTAAAAAAATCATGTTTAAGTTATCATGCTGCATTAGAAATCATGCCTTAGGGTCATACTTACTCAAATCACACCTAGTTTAAATATACATGTCTAAAACAGTCCCTGTTCTAATAAGCTGAAAATCGGTCTTTGGTAAACACTTACAATCACATGCTATTAGGATTGGTAATCTGAAACCCTTTTAACAAAGCTGTACAACTGCTGCATGTTATTTTACACCTAGGCAAGCCTTAGGAAATTAGTTACACGGAATAAAACTAGATCTGTCTTTGTGATCATGTTTAACTACCACCATGCTAAAATCAGTAGGCAAGCTTGACTAGGACTCCCTTTCTGAGTTATGACAAATCTGATCCTGCTATTTCATTTAAATATCATGCTTATGAACTGAAAGTGGACCCAAATTTTTGTATGAGGCATGCTGTGTATGTGCAATATATGTGGAGGTATACTTGAGCCCCTTAATTGCTTTCCATGTTCTTCCCTTATGTGCAGTCCTACCTGTTTTGTTATCCGTCGCCCTAGAATGTTTATCTTTAAAACCTGAGGGTCTGCCTAGAACCTTCCTTATAGGATAGAAGTCCTAAATTCCTCCGGGACTGATAGGAAGGGACGGGTAACAACATGCAATAGAGGTCGAGACCAACACTCGATTTAGTTATTTTCACAGGGTGGGAAAGGGTAGAATATGGATATGATGACCGGTGCGCCAATACCACGTGTAGCCCCTCTTCGAGGAGTGTCATACTTGGTATTGCATTGATGTGATCCATATTATTATAAACCTAGGATACCCTTTATATGCTTAGATCGTAATCCTTTCAAAATCTAACCTTCTTTACTATTTTCAAACATCTGCATGCTTAAGACTTAAATCCCCTCTTATTTGAGCCTTTATTTGTTTGTTTGCTAAGCCGTACAAATTTACAAAAGCTGTTTGGACGGGAACCACACTTGTGGATCCTGAGGTGTGCATAACACCTTCCCCTTAGGATAATTTCAAGCCCTTACTCTGTCTCTAGTTAACAACCTAGTTATAGATAAACCCCATAGGTGCCCTAAAGCACCTCAAACCCGTTAGGTGGCAACTCTCCTCTCTTCACTCTTCCTCAAAGGAGTTGTCCAAAAATGTCAAAAACCCTGACCGATCCGAAAGTAGAGGAAAAAGAGGGGCGCGACAGCATGGCGACTCCGTTGGGGATTATAGGCTTTTACCATTATAAACCGCTTTGTGAGTTTGTCTGTGTATGCTTTGTTTGATATTTGCTCCTTTACTTTCCCCCCCTCTATGTGCAATTAATTGTTTATCTCTTTCGAATATTTATTCCTTCCATAAGGCAAAACTGACATGTTTCTTTGTTTTCCTTTGTAACCACTTTAAATAATAACTGTTGTATTTACCGCTTTCCTAACGTGAAAATATATGAAAACATGTTTTTAATGCTTATCTATTATTGCATAATCATGCTCAACATTCATACTCCACTCGTGCCAAATAAAATACCATAGCAACGCTTGATGAGTGGTTGCGCTCTTCCTATATTATTACCCCCTAAATTCAGAAAGGCTTATTTGCGGTAAAACTAGTAGATCAGCGGTGCAGTCGACGGTTCCGTGTCTTTCCCCCTTGAGTTGTCCGCTCGAGGGTACCAGTCTAGAACCCCATAGAAATCTTACTCCGTTATGTTGTTTCATGCATCATGGTCAAACCTAGCCAGGCTAAAGTGTGGTCCGCACGATAGCTTTTAAGATTGCCTTATCCAAAAGTCCACTGGCCTAGTATGGGAAACCCCGGGGTTGCTAATGCCTGAGAACCGTACATGCAAAGGTTTCCTCAAAATGATAGGTCTGAGGAAGAATGCAGAGCTGGTATGCTTAAATGAGTCATACATAACATATGCGAGCCTTACGTGGATGATTTGGTAGTCTTTTCAAAAGAAAGAACCGACCACATCAAAAATTTACGCAAGATCTTCGAAAGGTTAAGACATCCCATTTGACTATTTGTACGAAAGGTACGGCCACCGAAAATCATACCGTACCTACCACGACGAGTTTGCCATCACATCCTTGGGACACATCCATCGTAGAGTATTCGTCTTCATGTTTTGCTTATTGGGTCTGATTGTGTTTCCAATGAAGAAGAAGAGAATTCCACACTAGACTGGCCATGGTAACCAAGACACTAATGGAAGGAATTGGTGGGCAAAACTTCAGCATTGTGCCCATGATCATTGCAGACATATATCGAGCCTTGGAAAAGTGTCAATGAGGGGCAAGACAGTTCGATGGCTGCAATCTGCTACTTCAGCTTTGGCTCATGGAACATCTCCAAAAGGGCAAATACCGACAAGAAATTCATCGAAGAGTTTGGGATGACCACATCTCTTTCCACCATCCAAAGTGAATGAATTACATCCCCGACATGTTTGCTCAGCCTGAGAACGCCAAAGGATGGGTCGAGCTCTTTGATAATATGACTGAAGAACAGGTTCAATGGATGTTCGAGTGGTTTCCGACAGAGGAGTTCATCGCCCATTCCAGAGACGCACCGTTCCTAATACTAATTGGTCTAACAGGAACATACCCTTACGTCCCTCTTCGAGTTATGAGGCAAGTAGGTAGGAAGCAAGTCATACCCAGGGTCGACAAGATGATCCATCTTCGAGCTGATTTCCAAAATAACGATAGTCCTCACGAGTGCCAAGTCCAGCACATGTGGCACTGCAAGATTGTAATGGAGAAGGACACCATCAAGCCAGACAGATATCATGCCGGTTGTACCCCTTTCTATCCTGGTTGGTTGGTAGAAAATTGGGGTGGTCTGAGCGAGCCAGGGTTCGTTCAGGGCCACAGGGTTATAGATGAAAAGGTCGATGCACAAGTCAAATACAACCAGCTGCGCAAAAGGATCCGTGAGTGTGAGGATGAGCACCGCAAAATACATGAGTCTAGCAAAAAACTGATCGAGGAATGGAAAGATATGTCTATCAGCACCAACAAAAGGTTAGGGTATTTGGAGCAAGGAATAGTGGAGTTGGGGAAATTTTTTTTCAAAAGGGTTGAAGACTGTCAAAAGGCTGAAGGGACCGAATGAGGACATCTAGCCAGAGAATACCTGTTGCTGGGACTTCATGAGTTGGGGAAACTGTACGAGGGAAGAAAGAATGCCGAGTCTAGGGAAGGTCTTTCTGGGACCAAGTAGATAGGAATGTATTTCTTTTACTTTATCAATGTAATAAGGCCAATGGCCATTAGTGACCTTTACTTCCTGTTTATTTAGTGTCATCTTGGGATTCGTCTATTTTCTTATCAATAAAATGAGGCATTTAGCATCTTAAGTTCTCCAAATAAATTTGTCGCTAGGCCTACCTCGGGCACAAAAGAGGTACCCATATTAGGAGGCACTTTACATTCCCGCGCTATGTGTTTAAATACCGCAATACTTTTCATAATCCTCACTGACTTGGCTACCTTTTGTTTTTGTTTTCCTCTTTCTTTATTTACTTATTCCCCTCCCCAAAGGTTAGTTCGTGCACTCTGGCATCATCATCCTAGCTTACAATATCCAGGGGCCCTCCACCCTCTCCTCCTCTTAGTCCTCCCAAAGGCAAGAACAAAGGCAATAAGAAAATGGAAGATTCAGGCAACAACATAAATGAGAATGTGGTTGAATGGGTAGAGGCCACTGATGTCTAGGGTATTCAGATTCAGAATGAAACTGTGTCGCAGCTGGAACGAAAGTTGTCAAAGTTTCAAGAAGAGCTTGATCAAGTTCGGAATTTGGCAAACCTGTCATTCTCCCTAAACGTCCCAGACGTCAACATCCAGAATCCTACACCTCCTTAAAACATCCCAAAGCAGCAAAATCATCCCGCAGCTCATCATCACACCACCCCACCAAAGAACCAAACTCTTCCAGCACAATGCAATGCTTGCCATACTCCAAATAGCACTCCACTGCTTATATCAGAACCTCAAAACTCCACAAATGACCATTTCCACACTCATGCGCTAGGCCACCATAACAATCCCATCTACGTGGAGACCATGCCACACTCCACTCCCCCTATCGCATACACACCTGAGTCTGACGAAAAGGACCTTCTTATCAAGAACTTGGCCGAGGAACTTAGGAAGCTGACCAACCGGGTTCAAGGCGTCGAGGGAATCAAGGGAGTCAAAGGGTTGAACTATGAAGACCTCTGCATACAGCCCGATGTCGAACTGCCCGAGGGATACAAACCTCCTAAGTTTGAAATGTTTGATGGTACAGGTGATCCAAGGGTCCATCTGAGAACTTATTGTGACAAGCTGGTTGGAGTAGGGAAGGATGAAAGGATCCGCATGAAGCTGTTCATGAGGAGCTTGAAAGGAGATGCGTTGTCTTGGTACATCAGCCAAGATCCCAAGAAATGGTCGAATTGGGTGAGCATGGCATCTGAATTTATGGTCAGATTCAGGTTCAACACAGAGAATGCACCAGACGTGTTCTATATTCAAAATTTGAAGAAGAAGCCCAAGGAGACATTTCGCGAGTACGCTACTCGCTAGAGGTCCGAAGCTGCCAAGGTCAGGCCCGCCTTAGAAGAGGAACAAATGAATAAGTTCTTTGTCTGGGCCCAGGACCCCTAATACTATGAACGATTAATGATCGAGAACCACAAATTATCCGATATTATCAAGTTGGGGAGAGAATCGAAGAGGGTATTAAAAGTGGTATGGTCACGAATTTTGAAGCCTTGCAAGATACAAATAAGGCTTTGCAGTCTGGTGGTGTGTCTAAGAAAAGAGACGCGGGAGCCGTGATGGTTGCACAAAGAACCAAATTCCCACTCAAATACCAAACTTACCCAACACCTCCACTCACATATCAACCAACCCCAAATTACCAAGCACCCTCACCCTCATAACAAGTTCCACCACCCACATATCAATCACCTCCACCACCAACATATCAATCACCTCCACCACCCACCTACCAATCCCCACCACCCACATATCAACCTACTTCACCCAGATACTCACAACCCCCTCCTGTCTACCACACTTACAATTCCCAACCATCTCATTACCAATCACCCCCTACCCGTCAAAACTTCCCTAGACCTCGTCCTAGTTTTGATCGCAGACCCCCAAAACAGTACACCGCCATAGCTGAACCTATCGACCAGCTGTATGAGAAGCTCAAAGCTGCTGGTTATGTCACCCCCCATCCCTGCTGCAACCCCTGAGAATCTTTCTCAATGGGTCAACCCAAACAAGTCTTGTGCATACCACTTCGGCATGAAGGGACATACCATGGATGAATGCTGCTCTTTGAAGGACAAGATACAGTCCTTGATTGACAACAAGGCCGTGGCAAAGGAATCCGCTCCAAATGTCCGCAACAATCCTCTTCCGGACCATAAGGGTAGAGGCATCCACTTGATTGAAATAGAAGACGACTGGGTCCCCGAGGGTCAATCGGGTTGATCGTGGAAGGCGATGACCCAAAGAAGCCAGCGGTTACTCTCAACCCAATCATAGTCCAGATTTAGCCGTCTATGGATGCTGAGGTAGATATGTCCGTACCTCTCGAGTATGAAGCGGCGCCACCCGCAAAGACACCGGTACCAATCGAAGATGAGTTCGTGTCTCCGAAAAATGCACCTGCACCATTTTAGAATGCCACCTTACCACCCCAAGCACATGTTCTATTCAAAGTGAGGGTAGCTGCGCCAATCACAGTGGCGATATTGACTACGCACCCTTTCTATACAAATGTTGTACCATGGGACTATACAGCTGAGGCGAGAAGGGTATGACAAGAACTGGTAGAGTCTATACCCCTGAACATCTGGCTGAGTCTAGCAGGCAGGCTTCCAATCGTCCTTCCATTATCGAGACAGGTTCGGACGACCTTTGGAGGAAAGTACAAGCCAAGGAGTATTCGGTCATCGACCAGCTGAACAAGATGGTAGCGCAAATATCCATCCTCTCTTTGCTGCAGAATTCCGAGACGCACAGGAATGCTTTATTGAAGGTGGAACGAAGCCTATGTTCCAAACAAAATCACTAGTGGAGAAATGGCTAATATGGTGGGCCAAGTGTTGGAGAGTCACAAGATCACTTTCCATGAGGACTCACTACCTCCTGAAGGGTTGGGCCATAACAAAGCACTGTTCATCACTGTGCAATGCGAAGATTATTTCATCACCAGAATCCTGATCGATAGAGGATCCAGTCTTAACATCTGTTCGCTGGTAACGCTCAAGAAATTGGGTAAAGGGATGCATGAGATGAAGGATGGAGCGATCAACGTGAAAGCCTTCGATGGATCTCAGAGGTTCACAATTGGTGAGATCAGCCTATGCCTGCAAATGAGGCCAACCTAGTTCGAGGTGGACTTCCAAGTGATAAATGTGCCAGTGTCCTACAATCTGTTATTGGGACGACCCTGGATCCATGCTGCTAGGGCTGTAGCATCAACATTACATCAGGCTGTGAAGTTCGAGTGGAACCAACAAGAGGTGATTATTCATGGCGATGGTAGAAACCCCATTTACAGTCACCAGACTATTCCGGTGATTGAAGGAAGAAGGAAGCTTGGTGGAGAAACTTACCACCACATTGAACGGGTCAACACTATCAACAAAGACAAATGGTGGGATAGCAAGATCGTAATTATGATGAATTAGCGAGGGTACGATCCAGGTAAAGGGCTCGACAAGAACCTTCAGGGGATCTCCAAATCTATCAAAATCAAGAAGCACGACACCACTTTCGGTTTGGGATACGAATACACTTGGGAAGAATTCAAAAACTGGTCGCAACCATGGAGCGGTCCTTATTACCCTTTGGAGAAACCAATACCGCATATGGATCAGACCTTCTAACATGCCGACATTATTTATGGATCAGACGAAGAAAAAGCACTTGCAGTAATGAGGAACTTGTTTCTGGAGGATAGTGATATGGACTGCTGTGTTATTCTCAAGGAGGAGGGGGAGGAAGGCCCTTCCATACAGGTTGTGAGCAGAGGGACGTACCTCAAAAATTGGACTGTCAGGACAACCAAAGCCCGACGAGCCTTGGGGTAGCAAGGCTAAAACGAGCGCTATTCATTATTTTTATTTACAAAATGATTTCCCTTTTCGCATTTTAATTCATGCAATAAGATCTTCAATTTTCAAAACAATCGTTCAATTTATCAAAAGCATTTTTAAAATTTTCTTATGAATCAATATTTATTGCTATCATTTTTCTCTCATTACTTTACCTATACAGCATTACTATTACCTGTCTTGACGAACCGATGACTCTGACACGCAATGAGACAACGCATCAAACAGACGTGGATTCAAAAGAAAATGACATACCTGACGAGATCGTCAAAGAAGTTAAGAATTTTGAGAACAGACCTAAGTCCAACCTGGACGAGACTGAAATCATTAACCTGGGAGATTCAGAAAACATCAAGGAAACACGAATCGACATTCATTTGTCGCCGTCAGAAAAGAAAGAATACGCAGAATTTTTAAAGGAGTATGAGGACATTTGCCTGGTCGTACGACGACATGACTGGTCTAAGAACGTCTATTGTGGCTCACAAATTGCCAACCAATCCAATGTGTCCACCGGTAAAACAAAAGCTCAGGAAGTTCAAACCCGACATGAGTTTGAAAATCAAAGAAGAAGTCACCAAGCAGATCAACGCCAAGGTTCTCAGGGTAGTTGAGTACCCGACATGGTTAGACAACATTGTGCCAGTACCAAAGAAGGATGGGAAGGTCAGAGTCTGTGTCGACTACCGGGATCTCAACCGGGCTAGTCCGAAAGATGACTTCCCTTTACCAAATATACATATCCTGATTGACAATTGCGCCAAGCATGAACTACAAACATTCGTGGATTGCTTCGCTGGTTATCATCAGATCTGGATGGATGAGGAAGAGGTTGAGAAAACGGCTTTCATTACGCCGTGGGGAGTGTACTGTTACAAGATGATGCCATTTGGCTTGAAGAATGCAGGGGCCACCTACATGAGGGCTATGACCACCATCTTCCACAACATGATTCAAAAGGAGATCGAGGTATACGTGGATGATGTTATTATCAAGTCTAGGAAAGCCACTAACCACATAGAAGATTTGAGGAAGTTCTTCGAAAGGTTGCGGAAATACAATCTAAAGCTGAACCACGCGAAGTGTGCATTCGGGTTTCCTGCTGGAAAGTTGCTCGGGTTCATTGTTAGCCACTGAGGGATAGAATTGGATCCGTCAAAGGTCAAAGACATTCAAGAACTACCACCACCAAGGAACAAGAAAGATGTGATGAGTTTCTTGGGGAGACTTAATTACATCAGCCGATTCATAGCACAGTCTACAGTTACCTGTGAGCCGATCTTCAAGATGCTGAAGAAGGACGCCGCAACAAAGTGGATCGATGATTGTCAAAAGGCTTTCGAAAAAATCAAGGCATACCTGTCAACACCACCAGTCTTGGTACCTCTTGAGCCAGGTAGACCTCTGTTACTCTACCTTGAAATGTTAGATGGAGCTTTCGGCTGCGTTCTGGGGCAGCATGATGAAACAAGAAGAAAGGAGCAAGACATTTATTATCTCAGCAAGAAGTTCACTCCGTACGAGGTCAGATATTATCTATTGGAACGCACTTGTTGTGCTTTAACTTGGGTAGATCAGAAGCTGAGGCATTACTTCTATGCCTACACAACATATCTCATATCGAGAATGGATCCATTGAAGTAGATCTTTCAGAAGCCCATGCCCACTGGCAAGCTAGCCAAGTGGAAAATCCTGCTGAGTGAGTTCGATATTATCTATGTGACTCAGAAAGCAGTCAAGGGACAAGCACTGGCAGACCATCTTGCTGAGAACCCTGTAGATGGAGAATATGAACCTTTGAAAATGTATTTTTCTGATGAATAGGTATCATTCATAGGAGAAGACATTGCAGAATCCTATGACGGTTGGAGAATGTTCTTCGATGGATCAGCGAACTTCAAAGGAATTGGCATTGGAGTAGTCCTAATATCAGAAACTGGTCAGCATTATCTGGTATCTGCCAAACTCAAATTCCCCTGCACCAACAATATGGCAGAGTATGAAGCCTGTATCTTAGGGCTCAACATGGCCATTGACATGAACGTCCAGGAGCTGTTAGTTATTGGTGACTCAGATTTGCTGGTACATCAGGTACAAGGAGAGTGGGATACCAATAATTTTAAGATACTTCCGTATCTGCACCACGCATAGGAATTAAGAAAGAGGTTCACGAAGATAGAATTTCGGTATGTCCCTAGAATCCAGAATGAGTTCGCTGATGCATTGGCTACTTTGTCCTCAATGATCCAACACCCGGACAAGAATTTCATTGATCCTATTCCCGTAAAGATCCATAATCAGCCAGGTTATTGTGCCCATGTTGAAGAGGAAGCAGACGGAAATCCTTGGTTTCATGACATCAAGGAGTATTTGGCAAAAGGAGATTACCCAGAGCTTGCGAATCCCACTCAAAAACGCACACTTCGAAGACTATCCAACAACTTATTTCGTAGCGGAGGAATCCTATATAGGAGGACTACCGATTTGGGATTATTACGTTGTGTCGATGCAAAGGAAGAATCCAAGCTGCTAGAGGAGATTCATGCTAGGACCTGTGGCCCGCATATGAATGATTTTGTTCTGGAAAAAAAGATACTCCGAGCTGGTTACTTTTGGATGACTATGGAAACAAACTGCATCCAATATGTCCAGAAATGCCACCGTTTTCAGATACACACATATATGATAAATATACCTCCAAACGAGCTCAACGCAATAAGTTCACCATGGCCGTTAGCCACCTGGGGCATGGACGTTATTGGAGCAATCGAGCCTGCCGCCTCCAACGGACACAGGTTCATTCTGGTAGCCATCGACTATTTCACCAAATGGGTCGAAGCAGCATCCTACAAAGCAGTGACTAAGAAAGTCGTGGCAGACTTTGTCCACGACCGTATTATTTGTCGATTTGGGATTCCTGAGTTAATCATCACCGATTATGGTTCCAATCTCAACAGTGACTTGATGAAAGCTATTGGCAAGGCTTTCAAGATCAAACACAAGAATTCCACAGCTTACAGACCTCAGATGAATGGAGCTGTAGAAGCCGCCAACAAAAACATCAAGAAGATACTAAGAAAGATGATAGAAAGGCACAAGCAGTGGCACAAGAAGTTATCATTTGCCTTATTGGGATATCGCACCACAGTTCACACCTCAACATGGGAAACTCCCTATATGCTAGTTTATGGTACTGAGGCTGTTATTCCTGCCGAAGTTGAGATTCCATCTCTAAGAATTATACAAAAAGCTGAGCTCAGCGACGCAGAATGGGTAAAGAGCCATTATGAGCAACTAGCCCTCATAGACGGAAAGAGAATGAATGCAGTCTGTCATGGTCAACTCTATCAGTACAGAATGACCCGAGCCTTCGACAAGAGAGTCAAGCCTAGATAGTTCACACCGGGGCAGCTGGTGCTAAGAAGATCTTTCCACATCAGGACGAAGACAAAGGGAAGTTCTCTCCCAACTGGAAGGGTCCGTACATGGTTCACCTGGTACTGATAGGAGGAACACTTATACTCGCAGAAATGGACGGAAAAGTCTGGCCAAAGCCAATCAATTTAGATACAGTCAAATGCTACTATGTGTAATCTTTATGCTTTCTCAATGATGTAAATTGAATTACGCTTGACCTGATTCCCGTTTAAGAGGAGATACGTAGGCAGCCCTATGGGTTCGGTCACAATTCAATAAAAATTTCATTTTTCCCCGCAATTAGAAACTGGGGCAGAATTTTGAGGAGGACCCTCAAAATTCTGAAGCAAGTTCAGCCAATCGCCGCACGAGCAACAACCAGAAGCATTCATCCATCCAATTGGGGTAGAATTTTGTGGAGGACCCTCAAAATTCCGTAGTAGGAGAGGTTGCAATGCCCCGAGCCGTGTCACGGTCGTCGGTTCATCTCAAAATTATTTTTTAATTATACATTATGCTTTTACAAAATCATACATGTTTGTTTTTGAAATAGATTTGTTTAGCAACGCTACCCCAATAATACAGAAAATATCATCAGATCGAGCCCAGCAAGTCAAGAAAAGCCAGCGGGGATACGAACTAACCCCCCCGTTTATAGAACTCACGATATTTCTTTGGTTGCAGGCACTAAGGTTGCAAAACCCCTAAACGAACTGTCCGCCCAGGGGAAAAACGTTGTCCAAAATACGACTCTCAAGACTACTTAACTTGCCGACGTTCGCACATGCGTCAATGCTCCGCAATCACAATGCTCTCAATAATCACAATGCCGCAATTCGTCACCAGCTAAGAATTCCTACAGTCATTTTATTTCTTGCATAAGGCTACCATTCTGCCTTCCGAGGTTAAGCTCTACCTCCATCTACATCGTTGCATAAGGATACCATTCTGCCTTCCGAGGTTAAGCTCTACCTCCATCTACATCGTTGCATAAGGATACCATTCTGCCTTCCGAGGTTAAGCTCTACCTCCATCTACATTTTGCATAAGGCTGCCTTTCTGCCTTCCGAAACTAAATGCTGTCTCCATCTGTATCTACATTTTGCATAAGGCTACCATTTTGCCTTTCGAGGTTAAGCTCTACCTCCATCTACATCATTGCATAAGGATACTATTCTTCCTTCCGAGGTTAAGCTCTACCTCCATCTACATCATTGCATAAGGCTACCATTCTGCCTTCCGACGTTAAGCTCTACCTCCATCTACATCATTGCATAAGGCTACCATTCTTCCTTCCGAGACTAAACGCTATCTCCATCTGCATTTGCATCTTTGCATAAGGCTACCATTATGCCTTCCGAGTTTAAGCTCTACCTCGATCTACATCATTGCATAAGGCTACCATTCTGCCTTCCGAGACTAAGCGCTGTCTCCATCTGCATTTGCATCTTTGCATAAGGCTACCATTCTGCCTTCCGAGGTTAAGCTCTACCTCCATATACATTGTTGCATAAGGCTACCATTCTACCTTCCGATACTAAACACTGTCTCCATCTGCATTTGCATCTTTGCATAAGGCTACCATTCTTCTTGCGAGGTTAAGCTCTACCTCCATCTACATCATTGCATAAGGCTACCATTCTGCCTTTCGAGGCTAAGCTCTGCCTCCAATTTACCTTTCGAGACTAACCGCTGTCTCAAGCACTATTTACTTCACTTTCCTTTCGGGCTAAGCTCTGCCCCTTTATTCTCAAGACTAAGCTCTGCCTTGTTAGCATCATTCTATTGCATCTGCATAGGCCGAGAACACCATGCCATGTCCTGAGGATCTCTTTCAACCTCTGCATATCATTAGTCAAAGGCATCATGGTTCGGGGGCACCATCCTCATGGTCCGAGAACATCATTTTCATGGCCTGCGAATCTTGCATCAAGCAATTCATAGCCCAGGACGTCATGGTCTGAGGACGTCATCCTTAATCGTCCGAAGACATCATTCATGGTCCAACGGGAATTTGCATCATGTTTAAATTACGCACAATATATACTTGTAGTATTTATTTACAGGTAATCCAGCGAGAAAACTGCCATCCCGGCAGGAGCGGTTCCGCTCCAGTTCTCCTAACCACCCCGTAAGCCATTTATTCAATCAGTCCCAAATGTTGCGTCCGTTCTTGTAAGAAACTTCATCGGTATACTTCACCGATGACTCCTGAACTACATACAGCCTGATTCCTGTAAAACCAGGGATATGTAGGCAACTCAGAAACCAGGGTGCGGCCGGAATCTCTCCAAACCATTTCACTCGGTCAAAATTGGCCATCATATCTTTACTCGATAACTCTTTCATCCTTCCCGGGTAAAGAGGGGGAACTATTGTCACACCTTCTTTTTCACTACCCCGGATTAATGAAGGGTAGAGAGGGAGTTTTTCCACTTTAAGTGACATTATTCAGATTTGGGATTTATTTTAGTTTCAGAGTCGCCACCCGGTTTTTTTTGACGATGTTCCGGGACACCGTGTTATTTAAAAATCCCAAACCGAGGAAATTTTGACTCTGTTTTAATTTGTCTGCGACCAGAAATCCGAGTAAGGAATTCTGTTAACCCGGGAGAAGGTGTTAGGCATTCCCGAGTTCTATGGTTCTAGCACGGTCGCTTAACTATTAATATTTGGCCTAATTATCTAATTATTTACATGTTTTAAACCTATTGTGCTTTTTAGCTCTTTTTCATTTTTAGCCGTTTTTTATGGATTTATCTTGAAACAAGTCACGATGGCGTGCACTTGTTT